>JAEQML010077845.1:0-12701 GCA_016904865.1 Pissodes strobi | reverse complement strand
AACCCAAATTGTGATGCCGACCCTGGCCAAATCCACTGCAAAATTTATTATTTGTTAATTTTTATGTGAATTAAACTTTGTCAACATAAATACAGTGTTTTAAATACTCTTATTTTATTGTTTTGTAATTTGGTAGTATGGGCAAGCAAGTTTAATCATCGGAAGCCGTCATAATATCAGATATCAGATTATCAGAGGTCTTTACGTAGGTGAGATTCTATGTTTATTGACTAAAATGGAAAACAATTATTTGAGACACTATTGTTTCGCATGATTAAATATCTTGTAACATTGACTTGTTTTTAAATTATTAATGCCCGATATAATTGAAAGATTTTAACATTTCATTAAATGCGTTCGAACCTGAGGATTAGATATGATAGGATAGTAATTTATATTTTCGCAAAGGTAATTTTATATGCAACTGGAACATAATGCTTGTATTTATAACGAAATAAAGCTTATCTTATTGAATATCAAACAGCTTTTTGTATTATTGCATTAACGGTTACCTAAGTAACCTATTTTATCATAGAACATCACACACCTTCAATGGGTTTTTGGAAAATTTTGGTTTGATTTTTAACCTAAAAATGTAGCTGTTTTTACTATTGCGTCAAATTTGTATACAGTATACAGGTTGCGCTAGCAGATTAGGTTTTAACTATGTTCGTCAAGCCTATATTTTATATAAATACTTATCTCGTTTCGTATTCAAATCTTAGGCGAGTACCTACTACCGGTTAAGGTTCCACAGAATTTACGTTTGAATAGTTGTCCATAATATGTAATTATAAAGGGTGTTCTATAAAAAAATACTCCCCTTTTTGATATTTGCAACTATTTTATTTGTTTTATGATAATTTCCTCTAAGGTTAAAAATGTAAAAGCGCTTTCCAATTCTTATTCCGGACGGTCGAAATACAATACATAAAGTTATATATATTGTGTTTATATATTGAGTGATTTAAGAAAAAAAATCACAGTCCTTCGCAAACATGCAAGCGGGGTGGACATTGAAAATGCCGAAGCACAATGCAACGCTTACTAAATTTGAGATCTGAGAAAACTCATAATTGTGTGGAAGTATAATAGTTTATAGAAGCTTGGGTGAGATCAGGTTAGATTACTTAATTTTATTTTACCAAAATATACCAAATAAATGCATATTACAACTTATAACGTTATAAGTGTGGTTGAAAAAGCAAAAGACCATTTGCATTAGATTCGTCTCACATTCCTCGATCTAACAATATGAGGCACCACCAGTCTGTCGTGAGAAACTAGGTCACCCTCAGCCACCCTTAACACAATCTAATTTAAAAAATGACTTTTAGCAGATTACGGAAGTTAAGTATACCAAAATATACCACATATTATTACTCCAATTTATAACATTAGTGGTGGTTGTAAACACTGCATTCGATTCATCCCTCAATCCCCGATCTAACGCGGTTAGTCTCACTTAGTATCAACTTATTTTAGTTTTTTGAGTCGGTTCGAATAAGTCATAATCAATTTTAATAGATTTGGTTAGTCGTCTAATCAATTTTCGCTTAGTTTCCCTTAGTCTCAACCTATTTTTGAAGTCGGTTCCGATACGTTATAATCAATTTTAATAGATTTGGTTAGTTTTGGTTAGCCGTGTAATCAACTATTGGTTTGCTTCACTGCGTCTCAATTTATTTTAATTATTTGAGCTGGTTCCGATGCGTTACAATCAATTTTAATAGATTTGGTTAGTTTTGGTTTATCGTCTAACCGGCTTTCGGTTAGTCTCAACTGCTTTTCGTTACTTGAGTGGGTTCCGATATGTTATAATTAAGATTACTAAATTTGGTGAGTTTTTGTAAGTCGTCTAATCAACTTCCGGTTAGTTTCACTTAGTCCCAACTTATTTTAGTCATTTGAGTTGGTTCTGATACGTTATAATCAATTTTAATAGATTTGGTTAGTTTGGGTTAGTAGTCTAATCAACTGTGGATTAGTTTTACTTAGTCTCAACTTATTTCACTTATTTGAGCTAGTTCTGATACTTTATAATCAATTTTAATAAATTTGGTTATTCGCCTAATCGGTTCCGATATGTTATAATCAAGTTTAATAAACTTGGTTTCTTTTGGTTAGTCGTCTAATCAACTTCTGGTTAGTTTCACTTAGTATCAAGTTATTTTACTTATTTGAGCCGGTTCCTATATGTTGTAACCAATTTCATTAGATTTGGTTAGTCGTCCAATCAACTTTCGGTTAGTTACACTTAGTCTCAACTTATTTTACTTATTTAAGCCGGTTCCGGTACACTATAATCAATTTTAATATGTTGGTTTAGATTTGGTTAATCCTCCAACCACCTTTCTTTATTTTAGTCATCTGAACCGATTTCGACGCGTTATAATTGATTAATTTTGGTTAGTCGTCCAATTAAGTTTCGGTTAGTTTCACTCAATCTCATTTACTTTAATCATGTGACCCGTTTCCCATAGGTTATAAACAATTTTAATAGTTTGGGTTAGTTTTGGTTAGTCCTCAATTCAAATTTCAGTAAGTTTTACTTAATATCAACTTATTTTAGTCATTTGAACCGGTTATGATATGTTATAATCCATTTTAATAGATTTGGTTAGTTTTGGTTATTCGGCTAATCAACTTTCAGTTAAATTCACTTAATATCAACTTATTTTAGTCATTTGAACCGGTTACGATAAGTTATAATCAATTTAAATAAATGTGGTTAATCTTAGTTGTTTGTCGAATCAGCTTTCGGGTAGTTTCACTTAGTCTCAACTTATTTCAGTCATTTGAGTCAGCTGCGATACGTTATAATCAATTTTAATAAATTTGGTTAGTATTGGATAATCGTGGAATCAACTTCCAGTTAGTTTCACTTATTCTCAACTTATTTTACTTATTTGAGCCGGGGCTCCGCTACGTTATAATCAGTTTTAAAAGATTTGGTGAGTTTTGGTTAGTCGTCCAATCAACTTTCGGTTATTTTCACTTAACCTTAATTTATTTTACTTATTTGAGCGGATTCCGATCATTGATTTGTCTAGGAGTGGATAAGCAATAGCCGCCTGTCGCACTATTCAAAAGTGGCAACCTATGGGCGAAAAAACAGGTTTCTGCGCATGACAAAATCGACGCAAAATGGAAAACCGTAAACAAAGAAGATACCGTTTTGCCATGCGCACTAAAACACTTGCCGTCTCAGCAGGCGGCGATCAGGATCGAACTTGGCTTTTTTCTTTGACGTGTTTTCGTTTTGACGGCGCGGCGTTTTGAGTTAATAATTCGAATTTTTACTTTTTTTTACTTTCTTTGGACCTAGTGTCTGTAGTTGCTCAATTAGTTTTAGTTTAGTGGTTCACGTTTGTGGTTTGTGCGTACCCTATTTTGATTTTCGTTTAAATTGAACAATACGCACATAAACAATGGGCGATGCTACCAAAATAGAATCCCGAATGTGTATGGTTGTGTTTTGTAGTAGTAGAGGCAAAATACCAGGGATTTTCTATTTCAAGTAAGTTCAATTATCATAAGTATTACTTATTTATACCTTATTGTTTGTTTCACTATGCTAACTGGGGCCCATTTCACAATCGGCAAGACTCCTCTACCGAATATTTTGAAATAAACACTTTCGAAGTCCGGGCCTGCCTATTTACCTTCACGTCGCAACAGCTAGCTCCTACTAATTTTCTAATGCGCAAGTCCAAATTGAAATCTCTTTGTTTACATTTCGCGGTCGTAAATTTGCCATGTTTGGTCTATTTCTTGCTTATCCACTTCTATACAAATCAATGGTTCCGATACGTTATAATGACTTTTAATAGATTTGGTTAGTTTTGGGTAATCGTCTAATCTACTTTCGGTTAGTTTCACTTAGTCTCAACTTATTTTACTTATTTGAACTGGTTCCGATAAGTTCTAATCAATTTTAATAGGTTTGGTTAGTTTTGGTTAGTCGTCCAATCAACTTTCGGTTATTTTCACTTAGCCTTATTTTATTTTACTTATTTGAGCGGGTTCCGATACGTTATAATCAGTTATGCATAACCTGTGTTGTGACGTTCACTAAAATTTTCCGTGTCGTGATGCGACCTTGGAAACTCACTGTCAAGAAACCAAAGTATTCATCTGAATCGGCCCCGATGCAATATAGTGAAATATAATGTTTCTGGTTAGTTTTCGTTACTTGCCAAAATTAGGTTCGTTTTGGTTAGTTTTATCATACTTTAATTTGTATAACCTATTTCGATACATTTTAGCCCGTTTTGGTGCTTTTGGTTACTTTTGATTAGTTTTGATTAGTCTTTCAATCAACTTTCCGATATGTTATAACCAATTTTATTTACTATAATATTTTTAATCTCTTATGATTGGATTTAGACATATTTGGTGCTTTTGGTTAGTTTAAGTTAGATTGGGTTAGGTTGGGTTAGATAGTCTTCGTGGGTAGTCGGTCAATCTATATTCAGCTAATTTTAGTTAGTTTTAATTTTAGTCAGTTCAATCGGAGCCGATACGTTATAATCAAATCAAATGTTTTTCGGTAGTTTTGGTTAGTCGCAAAAATTCGATTCGTTTTGGTTAGTTTTAACTTACTTTAATATGTTTAATCTGTTCCGATACGTTTTAGCCTTTTTTGGAGCTTTTGGTTACTTTCGGTTAGTCGTTGAATCAACTTTCGGTTAGTTTCAGTTAGTTCCAATTTATTTAAGTAACTTGAAACGGATCCGATAGCTTATAACCAATTTTAATTTTTATGTTTAGTTTTGGTTATTCGCCAAATGTCAGTTACTTTGAGTTAGTTTTAACTTACTTTTATTTTTTTGTTAATTTGTTTCGATTCATTTTAATCCTTTTTTTTGCTTTTGGTTACCTTTAGTTATTTTGGGTTAGTTTGGGATAGTCGTTCAATCAACTTTCGGTTAGTCTCAGTTAGCTTTTATTTATTTTTGTCATTTGAACCGATTCCGTCCTCAGAAACAGACTAGCACGATCTCTCACGTATATTGGGTGGTATGAATAAAAACGGAGTACATGCTAATACTACAAGTACTAGCATTTTCTACATAGTAGATAACTAAGAAGAAACTATATTTCAAAGTAGATACTTCTAAATTTTCCGAAAGCTACTATACCAAGTAGCATTCTCGTGGAAATGACTAGAGTATTATCTACACTCTGAAGTACCTACTTCTTATAACAGATACTCCGATTTCCAGAAGAAATTGTAGTAGTACTTCTTACAACAGATACTCCGATTTCCAGAAGAAATTGTAGTATTTGCTTGACGTTATCGAAGCTTGTCTAATAGCAGCTTTACTACGGTTAGTTTTGCTTGAAAATGGATGGAATATACTCAGAAGAAAGACATACAGTACAAGATGACACGTCAATCATGATGATTTGTATAATCAAATGTTCCGGTAACTAAAAATACGATATAACTTGTCGTTTATGTTTGATCCCTTTTTTTTTAGGTTCAATAGAGAAAACGTATCTTACCTAGCTAATATATTTCTGACAGAAGTGAACGAAACTAGAGACCCTGCTCTTACACACATTCAGCAAATGGAAGTGTTTTTAAGAAGCTTAGGTATGTTTAAATAAAAATTAAGTTAAATAGTAAAAATTGAACAAAGTATACCAAAAATATGATAAATGACTAATTTGAATACCGTTGTTTCAGGGGACCCTGGATTTCAGCTTGGTGTTGGGGTTGATGTTGGAATTCATCAAACAACTGTCTCAAAAATTATTCATAAAGTCTCACGTATACATCATGCAATACCCAACGTTATTGGTGCAACTGACTGCACTCATATTGAAATTTTAAAACCTTCTGAACAGGATGATGAATATATTAACCAAAAAGGAGCTGCCTCAATAAATGTACAAGCCACGTGTGACAGTAGAGAGATGTTTACCAGCGTAGATGCAACGATTCTAGAATATGGTACAATTCTTCAATTTACCCTGTTATATAATATAACAATCAAGAAGGAGTATGTCTTCTGGGTGATTCCGGATATGCTGTAACTCCTTGGATGCTTACACCATTTCAAAATCCGGCTAATAATATTGCTAACCTGCTCTCGAGCAGACGGAGTGGGATAAATGCTACATACGTTGAAGCATATACTACGGACTAAAAGTAGATACTATAAGCAGTGTAGTAAATACTTCGACGTTAAGCGAATGCTACCGGAACCGACTAGATGCTACGTGATGGAGCAGATACTTCGGAGTAGATCCTACAATTTGTAGTATTAGCATATACTCCGTTTTTATTCATACGACCCATTATGTGATGTGCCAAATGTAGCATGCACTTTTTCGTGATTTGATACCCCATAATAGGAAAACAAAAACATTTTCAATGTTAAAAAATTATTCATCTATTATGTTCTTTTCATATAAGTCCTGTTTTTTACAAGGCAACTATTATTAATGTATTTATACGCCAATATCTATAAGTTGCAGATTATGACGTAAAATGAAATACATGGTTTTTCCCATAAATTTTGTCACCAACCTACAGCCAAAAACGTTTCTTTTAATAAATATTTACAAACCTTAAACAAAGAATTTGTAGAGGTTTTCATGACTGCCAGGATTTATTTTCAGATAAATAATCGAAGCAAATCTGTCAACAAATATAAATTTTGTTTTCTTAAATGTTCGCTGTATAATCGTTTATTATATATGATAGTCCGTTCGTTACGGATTCCGAATACATATACTAGGTGTGTGATATCCCTATATTTAAAGCTAACTGAGAAATATGATTTTTGATGGTCTGTAAGAAGAATTGCAAAACGCTTTTGAAATTATAACCTTTAGTAGGAGAAACTGAAACTGATCGAACGTGAATTCTGTACAACTATTATAATCGGCAGTAGATATTTACATTTGTAAGTTCAATAACATAACAAAATTTTAAGAAGATCCATTGGTCCACGAAAACCCATTGAAGGTATGTGATGTATTTTGCGAATAGACATATAGCATCTTTATGATTTACATGGAAAATCCATGATATGTCACATTGCATGATATGTCACATGCTGCATGCTCCAAGCTCTAAAACTAGCCAAATTACATATATTGTTTGTCGTTGGCTTTTCTCTAAGGATTAGTAAAAAAACTAATGCTTTCATGTTACTCTTTAGAACGCAATTTTGTTACTAATTTTGTCATAAAATCATAAGATTAATAATTTCATTAGCAAATATTATATAATATGTATATCTAACTTCGATTTTTAATGCGTGTTCAAGAACCAGAATAAGGAAGAAAAAATAATTTAAATATTTTATTTTGTATATCAATGGATATCTACTTTGCACGGAGAGTGTTTCAGTACAAAATTATTAACAAAAATCTAAACCGGCATTTAACCTTTAATAAAATTAATCATAAGGGGCATTTCATAAAGTAAGAGTAACGCATCGTCTTTAAGTCCCGATTACTTTCAACGATCGCCTTCTATGTTTCGGGACAACAACAAATTTATGATTCCACCGCTAAAATAACCAAGTAATTTTCTTTTCTAGCTGTGATAAGTATATAAAGGGACAATTTTCAAAATCTTATTTAGTGTCAAAATGAGCTAAATTTTTCACCAGTTAGTAAAAGTTGAACTTTTTGAACTAGTGATGAAATAAAAATGTCGTCATCAGGCTTTTTAAATTAACAGGTGACAAACAATTGTCAGTTTCGCATATTTTGTTTTTATTTAGTGAATTTTAATGATGCGCAACTTGAATACTTTTAAATATCGGATAGTATCGATTATTAAACTAGATATATCCAATAACTTTTATGTGGATATTGACTTGGATACGCTTATTGTTTTACTGAATATTGAATTACAATAAAACACTAATATTGTAACATTAAATATTTAAAAAATATTTAACAAATAAGGATGTAAACTTTCAGGCGAACCTTACTAACACAAGCACAGACATATTAAAATACGAGAGATCTACAAGCCCGAAAGCAAATACAATAAAAATATAAAAAAGAAAAATAATATTTTTGCTCTTACATACATTAGATACTTACCGAATGTAAGTACGGAAAGTAAATATATATATAATCCGGAAAGTGAAGGATAACGAAAAAAAAATATGAGCCTCACCTTTATAAGCACACAACTGAAGTGAAACTTCTGAAAGAGATATTAGGAATTGAGTCTTAATTTTTTGAAGCCATTAATTCTCAACTTCTGCCCCCAGTTTCGATAATTTCTTATTTTTTTCCTTTTTTTCAACTTTTTTTCGCCGAAACCGCGTTTCTCTAACCTTTTTTGTAATTTTTTTTCCTTGATTTCGTTTTATAAAACTTTTATTAACTTTCCGACCAATTTTTTCTTTTGTTTTTATATTTTTTTCTTATTTGGTTTTATAATACTTTTAATAACTTTCCGAACATTTTTTAAGTTTTTTCCATTGTATTCCCATTTTTCAAAAATTTATGTTTTTTTCATAAAGCATTTTTCCTTCCCATTTTTACCCTCCCCTACCTCGTAGCTGAACTCCTTCGCCTTTTTTTCGCCGGAAGCCGTGTTTCTCTAACGTTTTTTTCCTTTTTTATTAACTATTTTTCTTATTTTGTTTTAAAATACTTTTATTAACTTTCCGAACAATGTACGGGGCCAGTTTTTGACTAAGGTCCTCATTTTACCCCCGCTACATGTGCTGAAAATTTCAACCCTCTAGCTAGAATGGAACATACTTAATTAAAGGAGCGTTTCACTTTGATAGGCGTTTAATTTTTTCTGACTTTAACCTCGCTAAAGAAGTTTTACTTCAGTAAAAACCTTTAAGAATATAAACCTAATAACCTAATTATTTTCTATAAATATTTAGTTCCCTATACTTTTTGAATTTGGCTTTAAGCGAGATCTTCTGTCTAAGACTATGAGCACTGCTTTGGAAAATATCCTCTCACCAGATACGGATGTTGCAGAGAAGTTTTTTTTGCGAGGCGAGCTATTTTTGGATAAATTAACAATTAAGCAATTCCCTGTTTTTCCACCACTGAAGTACATCTTCTTCTTCGAGAATAGAGTTAGGTAGGATTCCTAACTCCTCTTCTTACATCTTCTTAATCTTTTAAATGCATTTATGTTGATCAAATGTCATTTAACAAATGCTGTAAAAAATTAAATCCAACTAAATATACGTTAGGTTTATATCCCAAATAATGTATGAAACTAACTATACCGAGCCAGATCCTGATGGTCAGGATGAGGCAATTCTGCAAATCCGTGATAATATAAATTTCTAAACATATAAATTTAAAAAATTTATAGGTAGTTATTTTGATGTAAATATATTTTTTGTTGAGATATATTTGATGTAGTTGTGCGATTTTGGGCTACTGGAACTTGTACGAAAATGATAAACAAAAAAAAATTACTCAAAATTTCAAAGTTAGAAAATGCATTTTCCAATATCGAGTTTTGCGACAAATTCGATTTGGTCGACAAATAAAAAACAAGAAGACGATTTTAAAAAATCTGGCAACACTTTGTGTATCTACGACCGACAGCGTCCGCAAAGTGGGAAAATAATTTTTAGGTTAGTAATACTCTTATCCGGGAGTTATTATCGTTGAATTTTCGATTGATCTCCGGTGATTTTTTTATAATTAGTAATTTTAGTGTGTTTAAATTCATGTGAACAATATCGTTCAGATGTTGCGCCCCAGGTTGCCGTGGGAACTACCTCAAAGGACCAAAAGTTCATGTCTTTGACTTCCCAAAAAGTGATAAGTTGCAAAATAAGTGGCTACGGGCGATTCCGCGAGACGATCTAGTACCCAATAAAAACACTAAAGTGTGTGAGATACATTTTTCTGCAGGTAATATAATTTGGATTAATTCGGAACAGGATCCTAAATCAAATAAAATTAATACAGTACATTTAAAAAAGCCTCGATTGAAGGAAAATCATTTTTCAAAAAATGTGTTTTCTTCGTAAAAGTAAAGACGAAGAAAATAAGGAACTTGAGGAACTACAATTTTTGCAAGCAATAGAGCAAAGCATAGAGGAGTTTAATAACCCTTGATGAGTTTTTAAAACAATTTTCAAATGTTATTATTAAAGAAGTGTGGTTTTCAGAAAGGGCTATAGATAAAATAACTTTTTATCCGATCGGACGAAAAACGACATCTTTCCGATGTGTTTTCTCACCGCAAAAGTCATGATTCCAGTATATCGTATTCGTTGCTTGGCAACATGCAATAACTGTACAAGAATGGAAAATAACAGTCCGGGAATATAACATTCCCGTCCTAGGCCGGGAATGTAACATTTCTGCCATATTCAAACGCCTTGTTTGTCAGATCTGGACGTCTATCAAAAGTAACATTTAGCTGTAGTTTCCGTAGCTACGTAATAAAATTCAAGCTCGCTCGATTCAAAACTTGATATTATGTTGAGTTTAAATTTAAAACACGGTTTTTATTTACAGTAATATTTGGCTCTATTTATATAAGTATGTATTCTAATTAATTTCGATCGGATAAAAAATAGTATGTGCAACTCGTAGGAAAAGCACATTCCTGGACTCCTGTGTTGCTGGCCTCGGCTTCGCCTCGTCCAGCAACTACCACAGTCGTCCAGGAATGTTTTGCTTTTCCTCCTAGTTACACAATATACTATTATGTAAACTTGAATATATCCCTGGTCCTATAGTAACTAGGGCGATTGTGATAAATAATTTAAAATTAGAAAAATTTTATTAGGCCCATCCATTTCTGTTTCAACAATAAATTTAAAATCTCCATTTATAACGAGATGAATCCACATCAACCTGATGATTCTGACCAAGACGAGAAAACAAAAAAAATATATAAAAATTTGTAACGAATATTCGTTTAGACCTAAAAAGCCCCGATGAACTTACACAAAACCTAAATTTTTTTTCAGAACAGCTAAGTTTGTTGAGTACCTCAAAAGAGGGATATCGGTATTCATCGCGCACTATTATTTTATGTTCAATTTTATTTACTATAAGCCCTCATTCCTATAAATATTTGCGTAATCAGGCTCCTATTATTTTACCTGAGTAAAATCTCTTTGTAACAGATTCCTAACAGATCCCCATATTGATGCAAGACATTTTTTTAACCTACGCTGCTAACGTTTTTCAATATTTAACTGATAAAGATAAAAATGGTCATGACTAGCGGCCTTGTTTTAACCGGAGGCTCTTAAATGTTATTTATACAGGGTGTCCGGAAAATACGTGTACAACGTTTAATGACAGATTCCTGACCTCCAAATAGGTCGATTTAGGCCAACTTAGTTATATCCGAAATTGCTTCGTTTAGCCTACAGAGAGCGTCAAAAATTACAAAAAAATGCGAATTTTTTTAAATTACGTGAAAGCGTGCTATTCAATTTTCACCATATTTGGTGTATAGTCTAACACCATAAAGTGAGGCTTTCCAGTGGTATAGTCACCGGGTGTAAATAAGTGGAAATGCTATAAACGTGACGTCACATGTTAACAATCCTTTGGATTTTTTATGTCATCAACTTTCTGGCAACACAGATATTTTTTTCTGATACGGCGATCGATTTGGAAGATTTTTTACCCCTTGAAAAATTTTCCTAGGATAAGCGGTTTTGCCAGAAAAAAATATTTTCAATTACTTGACTAACTACTAAACACAGCAATGAAACAGGGAACAAATAAATAGATATTATTTAAAAAAGTGCCAAAATTAATCAAGAAGAAAATATTATTTAAGCAAATGTGTAAAATGGTCTCTATTTTGCTTAATACATTTAGTGACACTCTTTAAAAATTAAGTTGGAATTTATTTAGAGTCTGGGGGTTATTAAAACGGGTGCCAGCATTTAAAATTCGCGCCAATAAATCATTGCGAGAATTTACAGTTGTCTTGTAAAGCTCTTTTTTAAAAGCGCCACATAAAAAGAAATCGCACATATTTAACTCCGGGGAACGTGGTGACCATCTAACTGGCGCATCATTGCCTCTTCCAATCCACCTGTTGGTATATTGGTGATGCAGATACTGTCGAACAGCAGCAGAAAAATGAGGTGGGGCACCATCATGCATATGCCATAATCTCTGTCAAAGCAAAAGAGGCAAATCTTCTAGAAGAATCGGTAGCGTATTTTGCAAGAAATTTAAATAAGTATTCCCATCTAATCTGTCTGGAATCTCCACAGGACAGATAAGGTAGCTATCAATAATACCTGCCCATACATTTATTTTGAATTGATGCTGATGGTGTGCAACTTTAATGGTATTTGGATTTTTATCCGCATAAACAGGCTCGATATGCAGGTTGGTAACTCCAGATCTTGTAAAGCACGATTCGTCGGTAAACAAAATTGTTCTGCTGAAGTATGGATCACGGATTCTTTTGTTTTAAATAAACTGGCAAAATTCCAGGCGTATGGGAGGATCAATCGGTAAAAGTTCCTGCGCTTTCTGGACATGGTATGGATGTAATAACTGTTCCCTTACAATTTGTTGGATACTAGTTTTAGGGATTTCTAATTCACGTTCTACGGCGGACACTAACACTCGGTTCTTCTTCAATCCTTTCCAAAAGTTCCTCTTCATTTTGGGCACTTCGAGTTGTTGGCCTGCGACCCCTACCTTCAAAATTTCTCGTTTCCCGAAGACGGCGCTCAATATTCCCG
>MU196517.1:0-10520 GCA_016904865.1 Pissodes strobi | reverse complement strand
TGGGGTTTGCTCTATTACCTCGTCAAAATATAAGCGAAACTTTTATGGAGAATAGTTTTTTTTTCTCATTTAGGCCTTCCCTTTTTGTTAATTGAGTAATATATTTAAAAGAAAACTGCTTTTTAACCAAATCCCAGGTTAGGGCGTTTAAGTTTAAGAAGTTTCACTTCTGGTATGCGCACATAGTGCAAACGCTTTTTTTTACAGGAATATGAATATAAAATATATAAACGGCAACCAACCAACAGGTACATACATTTTAATTATAAACGTAAACTAAACATCTGTAACCATAATGAATTAATTAAACATTGGAGTCTTTCTCCGGTTTTAATTCGACGTAAATTAATCGATTATTCGATCAAAATTAATTTTTGGACAAATTAATTTTCTATGCTTAGTATTGCTAGGCTATTTAGACTTGTCTGGCTAATGGTACCTCCTAAATACGAAACTCTTAAAAACATACTTTTTTCGACCGAAATTTTTGGAATTTTTGTCTTTGAAGTCGCATGCTGCCTTACTCAGCGTTTTTACATATTTGCATGTACACTAATCCAACGAGGGCTAGACAAGGGAATTTTTTTACTTTTCCTGTACTTTTATAAAAAAAACTGAAATAGCCATCTTATGTAATTTTCTCCCGCGAATTCGGATATGTTCAGCAAAAAACAATTCAACATCAAATAAAACTGCTGGGGGTCACTTTGATATTTTTTAAATGGAACACCCTGTATTGTACTACATTTTTGGACTCTCTAGAAAAATCTAAACACATTTTGTGTATAATATCCTATAGGTACCTATCTTTACCTGTTTACTAAATATTGACAGTTGAAAGTCGGTCATTTTGACACTTTGACAGGCTCTAAAATCTAAACCGCACGAGATCAAAGAAACGGTTTGCACATTCTTATCTTGGGTTTTCAAAAGCTATCGAATGATAGTAACTTTGAGTTTAATCGGAGGTTTAAAAGTTCCGGTTAATTTTATCCGCAGGTTAAATTCGAAGACACTGTCATTCGATAGTTTATGAAAACTTAAGATAAGAATGTGCAAACCGGTTTCTTTGATCTTGTTCGGTTTAGATTTTAGAGCCTGTCAAAATGTCAAAATACCCGACTTTCAACTGTCAATATTTGGTAAACAGCTAAAGCTAGGTATCGGATATTATACACCAAATGTGTTTAGATTTTTCTAGAGAGTCCAAAAATGTAGTAATATACAGGGTGTTCCATTTAAAAATATATCAAAGTTACCTCTAGCACTTTTATTTGATGTCCAATTGTTTTTTGCAACCAACATATCCGAATTCGCGGGAGAAAATTACATAAGATGGCTATTTAAGTTTTTTTTTATAAAAGTACAGGGAAACTCAAAAAATCGCCTTGTCTAGTCCTCGTTGGATAACCCCGTACCAAATGCGCGGGGATGCATATTTACACATCCTAACAACGACGGCACCAGAGTGCTGAAATCGGTTAAGTTTTGTAAGCGTTTGTAGCGCTACAAAAGCTGACTGATTTGGGCACCGAATCGCGCCATGTCTTCGTGATGCAATCAATTTGCGGCAAGAGCCCTCGTGGTCGAGAGATCTAGATGGTTAAGTCTCAATTCGGCGGATATCGGCGGCCTGGGTTAAAACCCCGTTGTTTTTTTAATTTTTTTTAGGTTAAGTTTCTAAACAGTTTTTTTCTTGATTTTGGGTATGTCTTGGGTTAGTTTGGGTTAGCACCTGGTTAGTTCCCTTTTCTCGAGCCCCCGTAGCGAGCGAAGCGAGCGGAGGGCCATGCGAAAAGTGAAATATTATATAACAGCGTGTTCCAGGTGCCCAAATCAGTGAGCTTTTGTAGCGCTACAAACGCTTACAAAACCTAACCGATTTTAGCTGCCTAGTGCCATCATTATATGTGAGGATGTGTAATTATGCCGCCGGGATATATCTTTTTATTCCACATAAAATAAATAATAAATACCTGACACAAAATGTTATTGGTTGGGTAAAAAGTTTAATACATATTTTGGTCTTTGAGCTTTGATTGTATTATAATTTAATTAATTTAAAAACTCAGTTAAGCTCATGAGCATTGTTAGCATTAGCATATTTATAAATTCGGCGCGGCGCCTAATTTATCTTGGCGCCGTGGGGCCTTGCCCCCCCTGGCCCACCCGGTAGCTACGCCACTGCGATATTTATCCATGTTACGTAACTTTATGACTCCCTCTGCCGCCGCGCGCCACTCGCCTATAAAATTTGCTGGTTACATTCTGCCATCCTGCAACAATTAATGCCCTCATTAATTTAACTCTTCAGTAAATCAACCAGATCTTATCGATCTGTGCATTCGCCATAACACCAAATCGCCTGACCCTAAGGGTTTCGCTTGCGGTTGCAACCTTACGCCCTTTATCTAATATCACCATTATTTTACGCCTTTGTCAGGTTTTCACTCGCCTTTTGCTGTCTCAAAAAAAGTTTGGACCTTAAATCGCCATAGATCTCGCCTTCCGCCAACAGAGCATTCGTTTTTTGCACCTCGCCAGTCAGACTCGCATGCACCTTTCAACCTGACCTGGTGTTTTACACCTCACCTCGCCAAAAACTCAGCAAACGCCTTGCTCGTAAACGCCATCCCGCGGTCGGAAATAATACGCCTTGGGTACCCAACATTCGCCAAACGCCTCTCTCAGTTTGAGAATCGCCTCAGAAGACAGCAAAGAAGTATTCGTCGCCTTCGCCAGTGTATGATCCTGGACTTCATCGACGTCCAATTTAACCCTCGCCATCATTTCCTTGAGCAACTGAGCAAAATCATGCCCCCTAGGAAACGCCTTCCTAAGAGCCGCCTTCCAGTCTTCCCATGAGAGGTCATACTTATCGAACCGATTAAACCAGCTCCTTGCTATGCCTTGCAATTTCGCCTACATAAAATATGCCCTCTCATAGCTCGACCAGTCATGAATACCGCCCAACTGATCAATTTTGCTCAAACACATGATTACGTTACAGTCCTGGCTGTCAGGATTGAAAGGGTCAATAATGTCGCCGCCAGCTCTTGCCCTTGACCCCATACAGCCCGAACTGGAAGCGGTGTCCGCCTTCTCGCTACAAGCATGCGCTACTAACGCCTGAGGAACGCTCTCACCTGATGTTTCGCCTTTCCTTTTGCCCTTGGTACCACCAGTACCAACGGTCGCCTTTTGCTTTGCCACCTTTGTCATTTCTGCCGCCACAATCTGCTGGATATTAGCTGCCAAACCGCCTTTCAACAGCTTATGCACCATGGTGACTGCTTCGCCTTCCATCGCCAATTCGCCTTCGCCGTAGTCACCTTCGCTCAACTCAAGCTTGGAATCGAGCTTTAACTCGTCATTTCTGCCTTCCTCCATAAGCAATCGCTTGAAAAAAACGTATTTACACACCAGTAAACACAGTTAAAATACGCAACAATTCTTACAATAATAATCAGCACACGCACTTATAGTGATTTTCTCAAAAATTGTCTGTTATTTCTGTTTGTGATACCGCCACTCACAAAGAAAAGAAGACCCCAACGTGATTCAACTCGCCGAAATCGCGTTTTTCACCGTTCTCCATAACAAATAATACAATCCGGAATCCGTAGGGTATCCCGACTTCTGATCTGTAAACGCCAATTTTTAGTAACACGTTTTATTTCGCCAATCTTATTACAGCCACTAATATTTTCACCTTACACCTTAAACCTACGCCAGTACAGTGATCCTAATTACATAACCTATATTTATCCATGTTACATAACTTCATGACTACCTCTGCCGCCGCGCGCCACTCGCCTATAAAATTTGCTGGTTACAATATTATATTATAAACGTAAAATGCTAAAAAGCATTTTAACAGTAGCAGAACATCCCTCGTGTGGTAAAAGAGGGTTTATAGGGATGTAAAACTAATCGATTTTCGTGGGATGGGAACAATCGCATAACTAAAGAATGCAATATACATCCCTCTCTAAGTAGGCCTAGGTCAGACCAGGGCTTACGCCTGCCTGGTCTAGAAGGACGTAAAGTCTATACTTCCACTTAATGAGGCGGGTCCTGATCTCCGGGAAGGCGACTATAGGCGAGAGGATTTATACCTGACTTATACCATATAATAAAATATAGATACTATAGTAAATAAAACAAATGTTATAAGTATTATAAGTATTTAATTACGACATATTTTTTTATTTGCCATAGACAATTTTTATAACATTAAAAGCAATTTGGAAATAAAACACACAACAGGTAAATGCCCTCCACTATCAAAAAGTTTGTTTTATAGAGGATCGCGGGATTATTTATGGGGGCCAGGTGGCAGGTAATCGTTTTATTGCTATATCTGTTCGGTGGCCCGAGTATAGAGCATTTAAATCATATGATTTTAACGACAGTCAGTGATGTACCGCGTACAAGCAAAAAGAATTTGTGAGCTTTTGAGCGTCGCACGCCTATGCCTAATTATTCAAAGGAAATGCCGGCTGTCGATCGAGTTTTGATTTATTGCTGTTTACACTGACTTCGTGTAGACTATATACTGTTCGGCTGGCTTATGTAAGCATCGACGACGGCAATTCAGCAGTCTCGAGATATCGGCAGGAAACAAAAACACGAATAAGAAGGAAGGTTAAAAGGGGAACGAATGAATCAGACTTTTTCGAATACGCAACGTCGAAGTTATTTGGTTTTGGCTAATAAAACGGTTATCGGTAGTTAAATTTCGTATTAATATTTATTTAATATTTTTCTAAATATTTACTAACAAAGTCAGAAGTGGTATAAGACCCAAAGTTCGCGCCTTGGACAAAAAGAGACCAATTAAAAATTAAAAAACATTTTTTGTGTTGGTTTGTTACTTATGATTTCTAGTTCACGTGATTGTGTGAGACTGTATTTACTATTATGGGTGGTGTAAAGGTAGAAACGACCCGCTCCTATACGCCGCCCCCACCGCCGAAACGCGGACGACGTCGTTCTTCAACATCAAGCTCTTCTTCGTCTGATGGTAAAGCACGGAAGCGGATAAGAAAGCTAAAGAACAGATAAGATTCTGTTATTCCTGTTTCAGCTATTAGCGCAGCAATAACTAAAACGATTATTATTCCTTTATTCGATCCGGGCGCGAACATTATAACCGAAACTGGCTAAAATGATAAAAATAAATTAAAACTAACTTAAATTAACTGACAGTTGATTGAACGATTAACCAAAACTAGCCTCGCTAAACCGTATAGAAATAGATTAAAAATATTGAAATAAGTTAAAACTAACTAAGGCTAACTGTCAGTTAATTTAAGTTAGTTTTAATTTATTTTGATCATTTTTACTAGTTCCGATACGTTATAAATAATTTTAGTGTTTTTGGTTATTTTTAGTTAGTTACCAAAATTCTGTTAATTTGGGTTAGTTTTAACTTACTTCAATATTTTTAATCTATTTCGATACGTTTTAGCCCGCGTTTTGATGCTTTTAGTTACTTTTGGTTAGTTTTGGTTAGTCGTTCAATCAACTTTCGGTAAAGTTCAGTTAGTTCCAATTTATTTTAGTCATTTGAAGCAGTTCCGATAAGTTATAAGCATTTTAAATGTGTTTGGCTAGTCACCAAAATAATTATATACAATTAAGAAAGACTTATGACTTTCTTGACATCAACTGATAGATTTTCGAAATCTACGTAAAATTTCGAGATCATGTAGGTTCCAGGCGTTTCGTATGAAAATGACTGGAAACGCTGGATTTGGCGTTTTCTCAGCCTAAATATGTGAAATATCGCATTTCACGTTTTATAAGCAAAACTTCGAATGTTTCGAAACCATTCGAAAGAATTTATGCTATTTGCGCATAACTACGTATACCTTTATAAATTTACATGAAATGTCGAAGTCTTTTAAAAAGGGTTCGGTCATTTCGTCAAAAATGTTACTTTTTCAATTTGATTCAAAAATCATTTCTAAATTTAGTTTTTCCGAATTTACAAGAGAACTGTTGGCCTGACATGAAAAGTGTATCAGACATGAATTGTAGATCTGGTAATTTTACATATTTTTGGAATATACTTATTTGCTTTATGTCTAACTGTTTGCGGGAAAAACGACTATGAATCCAATTTTGGGAATAAAAATGGTTTTTTTCTGAAATTTTCGGGTAAACGCTGATCTGAAATGATAAGTCTGCACAAGCAAAAAGTAGATCTAAAACTCATCTTTTTAATCAGTCGATGTGGCGCTAATAGTTTCGGAAATACTGCACTTTATTCAATCAGCTGTCGGTTAGTTTTAATTTATTTCAGTCATTTGAACCGGATCCGATACGTTATAACCAATTTTAATGTTTTGGTTAATTTTAGTTAGTCGCCAAAATTCGGTTAATTAAAGTTAGTTTCAACTTACCTTAATATTTTTTAATATGTTCCGATATGTTCCTTTCTGGTGCTTTTGGCTACTTTTGGTTAATCCTTCAATCAACTGTCAGTTAATTTAAGTTAGTTTTAATTTATTTTGATCATTCCAACCAGTTCCGATACGTTATAAATAATTTTAGTGTTTTTTTTTTATTTTTGGTTAGTCGCCAAAATTCGATTAATTTGGATTAGTTTTAACTTAGTTCATTATTTTTAATCTATTTCGATACGTTTTAGCCCGTTTTGATGCTTTTAGTTACTATTGGTTAGTTTTGGTTAGTCGTTCAATCAACTTTCGATAAAGTTCAGTTCGTTCCAATTTATTTTAGTCATTTGAACCGGTTCCGTTACGTTATAAGCATTTTTAATGTGTTTGGTTAGTTTTGGCTATTCATCAAAATTCTGTTAAGTAGGATTAGTTTTAACTTACTTCAATATTTTTAATCTATTTCTATACGTTTTAGCCCGTTTTCGTACTTTTGGTTAGTTAGTCGTTCAATCAACTTTCGGTAAAGTTCAGTTAGTTTTAATATATATATTTTAGTCATTTGAACCGGTTCCGGTACGTTATAAGCAATTTTAAAGTTTTTAATTAGTCGCCAAAATTCGGTTAATGGGGGTTAGTTTTAACTTACCTTAGCATTTGTAATCTGTTCTGATACGTTTTAGCCCGGTTTGGTGCTCTTATTTACTTTTGGTTAGTCCTTCAATCAACTTTCGGTTACTTTCAGTTAGTTCCAAATTATTTTAGTCACTTGAACCGGTTCCCTACGTTGATTTAATTTTTGAAACCTGTTCCGATACGTTTTAGTGCGTTTTGGTGCTTTTGGTTAGTTTTGGTTAGTCGTTCAATAAACTTTCGGTTAGTTTCAGTTAGTTCCAATTTATTTTAGGCATTTGAACCGATTCCAATACGTTATAATTATATTTAAGTTTAAATAAACAAATTAACACGATCTCTCACGCGTATGACGTCATGAATGTGGCAAATGTAGAATGCACTTTTTCACGATTTGAGGCCCTATACTAGGAAAACAGAAACATTTTCAATGTTAAAATTCACAGTCCTTCGCAAAGATGCAACCAGGGGGGACATTGAAAATGATGAATAAGGCCCTATACTAGGAAAAAGGAAATCTCGGCAAATGGGACGGAAATGTGGGGACTGCATGTGTAAACCGATGTGACATTATAACCCGTGCGCATTGAGGAGCAAGCTAATCCAGGACGGCCGCGATTGCAACGACTCAAAAGGCGCTTCTAAAAAGATAGCCGTAAGGGGCGGTATTAGATTTTCATTATATTATATTCGCAGTGTATTGGGATCCCTAGCACAGCTTATTTTTAATAGACGGTTGAATAAAATTAATTTTCACTTCAAAATCCACGACAAATTTGTCCGAAGCCACGGATATCGTCCTAAAAAGTCCGGAAATTTTGGATTTTTATACAATTTTCCCATTTAAAATCATATTTAAACGGATTTTAGACGATTATAAAGCATATTTTAAATTAAACGAACTGTCAAAAGTATTATTCAGATGCCCAGACGTTTAAAACGATATTGAATCATGGCCCTCTTCTAAAATTTGCAAAATTTGATTATTGACTTTCCCAAATCAAAGGATGCCGGCCCACGATGACTAGCTGGTAGTGAATAAGCTGTGTCCATAGGTTGATGTTAATCCTGATGGCATTAGATTTTCGTGTCGAATTTCTGCAGTGAATTAATCCACTCATATTGAAGCTGCCAGTCAGTATTATTAAAGAATCGTAACTAATATTATAAATGCGAATGTGTATGCTTGTTTGTTTCTTAGGATTTCACGCATAAACTACTCAACCGATCATCGTGAAATTTTGTACAGATATTTTCAAGAGTATAGTAAAGGACATAGGACACTTTTAACTTTTACCCGCGGTTTCCCTCGCGTTCATTTTTACGGTTAGTTTTAATCCTATTTTCCACGCGTAAACTACTTATCATGAAATTTTGTACAGCTGTTTTCAAGAATATAGTAAAGGGCATAGGAGGCATTTAGCTTTTACCCGCGGCTTCGCTCGCGTTGGTTATTACGGTTAGTTTTGATGTGTAAACATCTTACGCGGCGGTATGAGGGTAAATCTCGGCAAATGGGACGAAAATGTGCATGCGGATGGGGACGGATATGTGTAAACGGCTGTGACATAATAACCACGCGCAGTAATTTTATGAGGGCTGCTCAAATATTTGTGCATGTCGATTTAGGATATGCTTACACATCAGTGTCTCGCTCGAATACTAGAAGACTGGCTCATTTTTGATGTGTAAACATCTTACGCGGCGGTATAAGAGTAAATTTCGGCAAATGGGACGGAAATGTGGGGACGGAATATGTAAACAGATGTAACATTAAAACCCGTGCGCATTGAGGAGCAAGCTAATCCATGACGGCCGCGATTGCAACGACTCAAATGGCGCTTCTAAAAAACCAGCCGCTAGGGCGGTATTAGCTTTTCATTATATTGTATTCGCAGTGTATTTGGATCCATAGCACATCTTATTTTTAATAGGGCGTTGAATTTAAAGTGAATTGTTGCTTCAAAATCCACGACAAATTCGTCCGAAGCCACGGCTATCGTCCTAAAAGAGACTGGAAATTTCGGATTTTTATACAATTTTGCCATTTAAAATCGTTGAATCGTAAAAATTTGCAAAATTTGGTTACTGACTTTTCCAAATCAAAGGATGCCGCCCCGAGATGACTAGCTGGTAGTGAATAAGCTGTGTCCATAGGTTGATGTTATTCCTGGTGGCATTAGATTTTCGTGTCCAATTTGTACAGTGAATTAATCCACTCCGATTGAAGCTGCCAGTAAGTATTATTAAAGAATCCTAAATAAATATTATAAATGCGAATAACTCATATTATAAATGCGGATGTGTTTCTTTGTTAGTTTCTTACGCTTTCACGCATTAACTACTCAACCGATCATCATGAAATTTTGTACAGATATTTTCAAGATTATAGACATAGGACACAGCTTTTACCCGCGGCTTCACTCGCGTTGAATTTTACGGTTAGTCTAATCCTATTTTCCATGAGTAAACTGCTTAGCCGATCATCATGAAATTTTGTGCAGATATTTTCAAGAGTATAGTAAAGGATATAGGATACTTTTAGCTTTTACTCGTACACTTTAGTTCCTTGGTATGATACAATATATATACAATCAATTCCAGGGTAAGAATGAATCCTCCACAACAATATAGAACATATTTACAACAATATAAGAAGGTACGATTATTACTGGGGGAGTTTCTGTAAACAGTTTAGCGCTTAGCATGTCATAAGATATATTTTTTTCTTTTTAGATTGGTTCGTAACTATATCTTAAAATCACAGAGCACGTCAATTTATGCTTAAAAAACTTGCAGATGTATAGGTTATAGTAATAGTAGTAGTAGTAAACTCTCTGTTGGCATTTTTCTTTCGAAAATTCAGCTAGAAAAGACCCCTATCCAGGCTTAGCGAGAGGTAGAGCGACCCTTCTACATTGGTTACACCTTGGTGGATAGAGATACTATTTTTGGGGCTTCCAGTATGTCGAGTATGTACTCCTGGGGCCCCGACTTGTACATGCACGGCTTGTTTTAAGGTTCGAACACCACCGGCTGGACATTCACACACATTTAAATCTTGTACATGCACGGGGCTTTAACCTCCGGCTGGACGTCCGAATCTTATTCGGGGAATCTACACAGTCCCTGAAAGCCCCATGTGTCCCCAAACTACCATATATGTATATGTAGCTGGAACAAAATGGCCAATACCCGACACGTACACACTCGACCGAAGACGAATCGGAAGTCCTCATGTATAGGTTATATTCTTATTAAAATACTGCTTATAGGAAAAAAGGAATATTACCACAGCTTATCAAACAATCAGCTAGCCGACTCTCCTGTCAAAGTGAAAATAAAAATCTGACGTCGCCGACGCCATTTCGGGTTAAAACACAGGGCCGGGATAAGGAGTATTCAATTTTAAATAGACAGGATTGGAGTTTTGATATTATATCTTATTTTTTTTTAGTTTTATCGTTGATTGGATGCAAT
>JAEQML010077840.1:0-12702 GCA_016904865.1 Pissodes strobi | reverse complement strand
CTAACCAAAACTAACCAAAGGTAACTAAAAGCACCAAAACTAGCTAATCTTATCACAACAGATTACAAATGTTAAGTTAAAACTAACCTAAATTAACCGAATTTTGACGACTAACCAAAACTAACCAAACACATTAAAATTGCTTATAACGTACCGGAACAGGTTCAAATGACTAAAATATATTAAAACTAACTGAACTTTACCGAAAGTTGATTGAACGACTAACCAAAAGTTACCAAAAGCACCAAAACGGGCTAAAACGTATCGAAATAGATTAAAGCTATAGAAGTAAGTTAAAACTAATGCAAATTAACCAAATTTTAGTGACTAACCAAAAACACTAAAATTGAGTATAGCGTATCGAAACTGGTTCAAATGAATAAAATAAATTAAAACTAACTGAAAATTAGCCTTTTTAGGTCCTTTTGGCTACTTTTGGTTAGTCGTTTAACCAAGTGTCGGTTAATTTCAGTTAGTTTTAATTTATTTTAGTCATTTGAAGCGGCACCGTACGTTATCAATTTTAGTTTTTTGGTTAGTTTTGGTTAGTCATTCAATCAACTTTTGGTTACTTTCAGTTAGTTCCAATTTATTTTAGTCATTTGAACCGGTTGCGATGCGTTATAACTAGTTTATGGTCAATTTAAGTTAGTCGCCATACTTCGTTTAAATTCAACTTACTTTAATATTTTTAATCTGTGCCGAAGCGTATTAGCCCTTTTTGGTCCTTTTGGATACTTCTGGTTAGTTTTGGTTAGTCGTTCGATCAACTTTCGGTTGATGTCGGTTAGTTTTAAATTATTTTAATCATTTGAACCAGTTCCTATACGTTATAACCAATTTTAATGTTTTTGGTTAGTTTGGGTTAGTCGCCAATATTCGGTTAATTTGGGTTAGTTTTAACTTCCTTTATTATTTTGAATCTGGATACATTATAGCACGGTTTGCTGCTTTTATTTGCTTTTGGTTAGTTTTGGTTAGTTATTCAATCAACTTTCGGTTACTTTTAGCTATTTCCAATGTATATTAGTCGTTTGAATCGATTCAGATATGTTTTAATCAAATTTAATGATTTTGGTTAGTTTTGGTTGGTCCTTAAAGTTTGGCTCGTTTTGGTTAGTTTTAACTTATTTTAATGTTTGTAACCTGTTCCGATACGTTTTAGCGCGTTTTGGTGCTTTTGGTTACTTTTGGTTAGTCGTTCAATCAACTTTCGGTTAGTTTTAGTTAGTTCCAATTTATTTTAGTCATTTGAACCGATTCGAATACCTTTTAATCAAATTTAAGTTTAAATAAACAAACTAACACGATTTCTCACGCGTATGACGTCATGTGGCAAATGTAGCATTACTTTTTCACTATTTGAGGGCCTATATTAGGATAACAGAAACATTTTCAATGTTAAAATAGCCTTAAATCGGCATACATTAAAGCGTATTAAGGGAATTTCTCTAAAAAAGTCAGAGCAGCCATAATAACACAAGATTTCCATGACCGCGAGTGGGGAAAAAAGAAAGTGAATGGCTATTGCAAATTTTTATTTTTCCTGAACCCGTCCACCAACAAAACACGTTTTCATTTAATTGGTGCAGACCAACTATTTTAATTTTGAAGAACAATTCTTTAATCATACCCAGATGATTTGGTGCAGGCCGCGTATAACCGCCGCGTCAAGATTAAAGTTGGCTGACGAGGAATTTGCCGATCTTTTGCATCTGGTGTGGGTTTATCTGTGACCAAAGATAAATAAATGACAGTCGTGCGTTTACAGTTTGTTGCTGGCACTCCTGTTCTAAATATGCCCGATTAATATGACAAAACTGACATATTTGTAAATTTCAGAATAAGCATAGAGAAAAATGTGCATTTAATTTTCAAAAATGCGGCTGTAGAAAAAGTTCTGTGTGTTTTTCGAACGCAAAGTAAGATTGCCGTTTTCGAAAGATTACTTCTCAAGCGGCAATCCGTTATTTTGCGCTCTAAATACACAAATAACTATTTTACGGTGTTCCTTCTACGGTTCCGTACTTACCCCAGCGTAAAGCGCTGCTCTCTCCAATTTTCTTTTTAGAGGTAGCCTACAAAAATTATTTGTTCCCTCTTGATCGCAAACCTTATTATATTGGCTATAACTTCTCTTGTTTGGCTATGAAGAGTTTTTCCCTGCGTAAATTTATTCATATTTAGCACCTTTTTGCTACGCCGCTGAATAAAACCTTCAACGAACAAAGAAACGTTTTGCATACAAATAAAGAAACGTTGCTAAGCAACGCGACGCGACGGTCGCCGTTGCAGAGCAACGTGACCGTCGCCGTCGCGTTGTTGGTGGGTTTCCAATCGCCCAGTCATTTTCTCTATTTTAATACATACGGGAAGTATGGCTCGGTTCGAAACGTTCCACATTACTGACCTTTGAGTGATCTGAGTGTTGACGGATTTCGGAAATAAAATGGATTTTTAATGATATATGATCTATTAAATGGATAAAATGTTAATATTTGATGCTAAAAAAATGCTAATTATGTTATCATTATATTTTTATGTTATTGTTTTGGATTTAAAGAATACTATTCTCCATATTATTTCAAAGTGAAAGGCGATTTTATTGCAATTTTTATATATTAATATTGTTAATAATGACAACGCCCCAATAGCGAATTTTCTCCTCTGCCTCCCTAGTCGTCGTAGCTCTAGAACCATGCCACGGACTTTAGATATGGATATGGACCAAAGACATTTAACCTGAAGAGACGGGACAAATGGTTCTTTGTTTTCCCCCAACATTGAGGCACATTCTATGGTCGATAAATGTAGCGTTGCCAAATTTTAAGTTTACGAGTTACTGTACATACTTTTTTCGTATTAAATTATAACACTAAATACTTATTTTCCCCATTTTTGATTAATCAAAAACCGGTTCTGAAGTTCTTACATGTCAATCTGACAATGCCGCTTCCATGGTTCCGCCTTGTTTTACCCCCAAAATATTTATAGTATGCACGTAGTAAAGTAACTGCACCAATAGATTGAGAGCATTGGAGGTCGACGACCGACGGCTCTTCCCCATTCGATAAGTATACTAACTTGGTAACGTTTCAAAACCAGTGAAGGCACTGCTGTAAATATGTTTTAATAGGTATTTAATAGAGGAAAATAGTTATTAAGCTACTTTTTAAATATGTCGTTAACCAGATATTTGTCATGTTTGTATGTTTTTAAATAAAATTTGTATACTTCAGTTCCTTTTTATTTGTCTAAAAAATAATGATAAGCAATTTATTTTTAGGCTAGCAGTGGTATGATTTAATTTTTCGTTTAACCATTGAGAGCAGAAAAACCCTATGTGTCACAAAAACGTTTAAATCGGGATAAAATTGCGTATTTTTGGTATCTCATAAATTTCGTGTTCAAATTTGAAATTATTCAGGAAATAAGTTTTCGGAAATTTTATTTCATTATTAGCTGCTGAATAGTATATTATGCAATGACCATTCATTGCAAATGTAAGTTGAATATACTTTTTTCTACGACTGCCCTGAAAATAGACAAAAACGCACTAACAACTGCTCTTGAAAACTGGACATTTCAAACATCGTGTGAAAAGTATACTTTGCACACGGCGTGTGCAAAGTATACTTTTCACATTCACACGCTTATTCGGGTATTTAGACTAAAGGGCTTCGTCTCCGTTTTAGAGCTTCGCCTTCAAAGGTCCCATTACCAGATGCCTAAAAAAGAGGGCCCAATTATAGGGCTTCACCCCCCGGGAGCCCCTTTTTGCGAAACTGTAGAAAATGGAACTCTTATACCAGAGGCCCCCTTTTAAGACTTGGGGCCCCATTTTAGGGCTTCGCCCCCCGGGGGCTCCATTGCTAAATCTGTAAAAAATGGGACTCCCGAACCATAGGTCCCATTCTAGGGTTTCGCCCCCCTGGGGCCCTATTTTAGGGCTTCGCCCTCGGAGCCTCATTTTCAAAATATTTTGAAAATAGGGACCCCACTCCGGTGGCCCCATTTTAGGACTGTGCCCCTAGTTATAGTTTAGCGAGAATCTCTTACTCACGTAGCTTCTTTCATTAGGAATAAAATTTTCTGATAAATCAATAATAAAAATGTTTCCCATATAACATGTAACTTTCTACCACACTCCCAGTGGGGCACCCTGTTGGTAGCAGTCGTAGAAAAAGTATAGTATGCTACACGTGCTGAAAAGACTTTTTACACTCGTGAGACTTTATGACACTCGCTTACGGCTCGTGTCACCAAACTGTCTCAATCGTGTGAAAAGTCTTATTTTCAGCACTTGATGCACAATATACTATTTCTATTTTGGTATCATAAAGAAGTCTTTTCGATACGCAAAGTTGTGTCGAAAAGATGCTCTTTTCGACACTATTTTTGATGACTGGTTGCTATGATATTAACAAAATTGTGCAATGTCAAAGCTCACTAGCAAATATTTCGACACCGTTTTGAATGGGATTCCTAATAATACAGACGTCAAAAGTAACAAGATGGCCGTCCAACTTTTGATCGCGACTTGAATAAATAAATGTTTTTCATTAAAAAACGTGCAAAATAGCACTCTTCGCCCAGTTTTGTTTGGTTTCAAATGGACGTTTTAAAGCCTGAATTTGTGCAACGCGACGCGACGTGTAACTTTTTTGTATTTCGTGAGTGATTTCCTATAAACATTTTTTATAAACTTTATATCAAAGTAACGATGGTCTTGCGGTGTGAGGTATGCAAAATCTCCAGCTATTATCATCCGAACCTGAGTTTCCACAAGTAAGTAAAAGTAAATGAAACACAGTAGTACAGTGGGCTCCATTTTGCGATGTGATTAATTAATATTTTATAATACTTACCTCTGTATGTGATATTAATGGATAATCTGATATGTTTGCAGTCATTTACCAACCTCTATTAAATCATTTTTGAAGTGAATACTTTTTTGATTTCATCGCAGTGGTTTTGCAAGGACACGGAAAAATTTCGTGACACAGCAAAATAACTATTTGGTGTTAACTAACCTTCAGAACCCATATCTAACCCAAACTAACTCAATCTAACCCACACACTATAAATAAAACATAAATATATTTTAAATAATGCACTCGAATAAATACCATCATTTCAAATTAAACGTATTTACGTTTTTTGAAATTATTATTATGATGGACTCACATTTTCAAAGTCTACGTCTATGAACTGTCCTTGCTTTCGTTCAGGCGGGGGCGGGCAATACTACATTTAGTAGTGGGGACGAAGTTTGACAAAAGTTTGTACACCATACATAAAAATATAAGGAGGCGGGACAATCGTTTTGTTGATATTTTTGCAAGATTTCGGATTTTTATGAATGAGTTGTCGGGTCTCTTTAGGTTAAATGTTTTTGATATGGACCCCTTCGTAGGCGGTAAAATAGTGGCGGTAGCGACCCTTAGGTGACAGATGTGCTGGTCGGAGTTTATTCAGCACAAACTAATCCTCTCCAGAAGTAAGAGAGAAAGAGAGAGGGTGGTGTGAGTGGGAGAGAGTGTTACCTAACCCAAACTAACCCAAACTAACCTATGCAGTAGCAGCGAAGGCGGACAAGATAAGCGGAGGCGATGGCGATCGCCATGGCGGGAGTCTGCAGGAAGCGGAGTGAATCCATCTTTAAACTGGGTGGCTAACATTGGCGGTAGTTACGGTCGTCGTCGGTGTAGAGGTCTGGTCGGATGCTCGGCTTACGTCCCCTTCTTCGATAACCCGGGTGGATTCTCCCCGTTCAGCGCGATGCACTAGCGTCTGGCCTCGGCGGTATAACTGCTTCCAATCATGCGTGGTTGCGTTTTATGATCAGCTGTTTTGGGACGTTGCGTTATTTACCCATGTCTATACGATCCAGCGAATTGCTCTCAAGAGGTCTCGTGGTGTAGTGGTCAGATCCTGTGTTTGGGATTTGGCGTCCCGCTTTCGATTCCCGTCGGTGGTAAAAGACTTTTTCTATTTTTTTAAGGTTATATTTGTTTCTTCTTGTAAATTTGATTTAGTTTTGGTTAGTTGCGCCCCGGAGCGAGCGGAGGGCATGCGTGAAGTTGACAATACTCCTTTAAATTCTCGCCCTCCCTTGATACGTGGCAAAGAGCTGATCATAAAACGCAACTGCGCATGATTGCAAACAGTTATACTGCTGAGGCTAGACTCTAGTGCGCGATGCGGTCCGGTCTTGTTGACTCCGCATGGTGGGGATCTGGGGACCTCGCGGCACACGATTCACGGCAAGTGTCGCCAGTGTTCTATCGGTACTACGCGAGAACTGCGAAAAATACAAAAACCGTTCTCCTGGCTTTTCGCGACGGAAAACTTTATAAAACTGGATAAACAGTATCTAAATTAGCAGGTATAATAAGAAAGTTAAAACTTAGAGTGCATGCCATGCCCTAAAAATATAGTAACTTAGTTATAGTATAAACAAAACATTTCGATGTCTCTTAGATACAAGCGCAAGCGTATCGTTACTCAAAGCTTACCAGCTAAGTTCCGAAATTACGAAGTATGTTCCAAGTCAGAAGCTAATTTTACAGGGGTTAAGTATTAATTCGTACGTACAAACAAAAATAAAATTTCACATCCTGAATCAGAAAACAAACGTTTCGTACGATGCGGCCTGACAGGATACGATTTTATTTAGTCACAAAACACACAAATCGATTTTAAAAACCAATCAATATCTCTAGAATCCATACCATTTCCTTTACCGCTTAAAATAAATGTCAACCCAAATGATCTTACTTCCTTTATCTTGAAATACAGAACAGAAGCCCTTGTTGAAGTGAATGTACTCAATTCTGGAATAGAAGAAGGAATAATCTCTAACGTAGAAATTGCTAAAGGTGTTTATATGTCAAGGGCAATAACCTTACTTTGGCTGAATCAGCAGATATAATTTATAATTTAGTTTTTATTTGTAAATATGGCATTGATGGTACCTTGGGACAGTCAGAATATAAGCAAGTGTTTTTGAACAACAGCTGCACTGATGCTTCCATATTTTTTACTAGTTTGATCCTTATTAGATTAATTTTTAAAAATATCGATAACTCTGAAATACTTGTATGGCAAAATTACAGGCCCTCTCAATGCGTTTCTGTCGTCCAATTAACATTCATTTTGATCGTGAGATTCCTGAATTAACCGTTGCAAAAGAAACAAAATTTGGATCATCAAATTAAAAATTTACAACCCTTTTTTACAAAGAAGGAGCCTCTAATTTTCAAAATCGTTTTTTAACACGGTTTAAGAACATACAAATGAATTTTATACATGATTTTTATCGTTAGTGATAATTGATACACCCTATATATAAATATAGATGATGAACCAAAAATTCAACAATTCTTTGTCTAAAACACGATATTTTAAACGTGTAATACTTAATAACTTTTATTTCTTAGTTCTGGTAAACCTTATTATGGCCAGCTTTCCTAGAAATTTGACCAGTGTGCGCGAGGTCAAAGGTCGCCTGCCAGTTTCCTGCTAGTTTCGCGCGGGGAAGGAGGCATACCGTTGACGTGCCGCTGCGGAGAGTGAATCTTCTTATCGTATAGTTAATGTTCGGTGCCCATATGCTATTCACAAAGTGCGAAGGATCAATTACCTATGCTATTTAATGTTTTCAAAATCATTTCTCTTCGATAAATTAATTTATAAAGATATTTTTTACTCTCTCCGAAATTTAAGAACCGAATTAATTAAAGATGAAATAAGAGCAATCAATTTACCATATATTGTTCCATGCAGTGGCAGGTTAAAGAAAGCAATGTATTCCAAAATGATATGTTATCTATTTAAAGATACCGGGATTGAGACTTTTAATACCACTAAAGAAAAATATTATTATTAATTAGAGGGATCTATTAAAGATAACAAAATTTTTAATAATAAAAACGTTCAAGTTCATATAGGAAAGTAACTCGTTGTTTATCATATTAATATGATAAAACCTTTGCCATGCTTATCACGTACTTATTTTTTTCGACTCTACTTACTATTTTTACTTCTTGTGTACAAAACTCTTAAAACCTCTACACGATCAAATGGGATTATACTACGATACATTAGGCGATGTAAAGATCACATCTTTGATACTTACCCTACTTACTTATCTAAATCTGTCTCATTATATCGAATAATTAAGCGCTATCTTTAAAATCTGTTAAAATTTTAATAATTTATGTAGTCAAGATGAAAGGTCAGATTTTGACAGAATGTATTACAAAAATACTTCGAGTATAATAAAATCTAGCGTAATCAAACTTCATTAAAAAGATGATGAAACCGTAAACGAGATACTTAGACATAATAAATTTGAAGGAAAATGAGGCATTTTTGACGGAGATTCTTGCGCTTTTAATTGGCTTTTTGTTATTCCTGATGCTGATTACGCTAAATTCTATGAATAATTAATTATATCTTTGTTAAAGAGAAACTACTGATGAGCAAAGCAAGACGAAGACCAAGACTTGCATGGTCTGGATCTTGGTCTTGTTCTTGCACATAGACTCCTGGTCTTGGTCTTGCAAACTAATGTGGTATCTTGGTGATGGTCTTGGTCTTGCAGCAAGAGTATTGTTTCCAATTTGATTTTCGTATGTTCATCTCTTACCATTGGGTGACTTGTCGAAAACATAAAAATTTAACAATCGAACATTTACCAATACCACACCAATTATCTACTAATTAAAAATCGAATTAATTATTGATACGTACCTTTTCATTGTCAGTTGCACCCTAGGAAAAAATCTCTACCTAACCCGGATATATTTTTATGTTAATTTCATGGTACGTCTAATATGCTAATGATTTTACATAATTCAGAAATATACATCATTTATTTCGGAAACACTAATTTACAAAGCTAGTCTAAATTCCAAGCAAAATATTAAATTTAATGTAATATGCCAACGATTTTTTAAAAAGTAATAGAGGAATAAAATATTATTACAAACAATCCCTTGATGTTATCATACAGTGCGAAATTTGAAAGAGTTTCACAAGACTCTTGCAACTTGCAAAAGCCTTGGTCTTGCAGGACATGGTATTGGTATTGTTCTTGTTCTTGCATACATAGTCTCGGTCTTGGTCAACCAAAAGACGGTCTTCGTCTTGGTCTTGCTTTTTTTGCAGGACCAAGACCAAGACTGCAAGACCGAGACCAGTCTCGCTCATCGCTGAGGGGAACCGCGAAATGCAAATATTAATGAAACAACGAATTTAAATTATTTCAAACAAGATTCAAAATTTCAATTCTAGCATCCAAGAGTTTAAAATCCATGAAGCAACATTAAACAAAATATTAAATTCTTCATTTTTAGTAATTAAACAGTGAATGATATAATGATCGCAAAACTTAAATTAACGATAAATTCTCACTTAATGCGTTTAACAGAACTTCTAGAAGACTTAAATGAAGAATATAACTTACTAATATCTTCTATCACTTTAGCTAAACATAATATAATATATCCAAACCAAAGGTTATCGGTCCAAAGAATTTCCAAAAGGAATTATCTCAAATGCGGCAATTAATAATTACCTCTTCTCTTATCTTACACTACAATTTATGCATATTTTGAAATTAATCTCCATTTCTTTAGTTGAAAGACTACAATATGGTTTGTTCCTATTCTTCCTTCCTTTTATTCTTACACTGAACCAAATTTTTCCTACCTCCTAATCAGTACTAGCAAGGCTTACTATATGAAAATGCAGGAGTTATACAAGTGCTTAAGAGTCACGAAGGAGGACTTCATCTGCAGAAACACCCAAACAATCAGATTACAAGAACATCCAAATGTGAACTACTTCTCTATACCACCATAATCAGGCTGACTTCGAGATATGGCACTCGCTTGAACAAAATTCATGGTTATTAATTGTGTCAATCCAATTCAATTGACACTATCATGCAATCAATTTCCGATAGTAGACATTGAAATACAATCCACTGGTTTATTAACTCTCAAACCCAAATGCAAAGGATTTACCCAGACAAACGTCCTGGAGACGATTTAACTGGCAATTTTACCGATGATGTTCCAGGTTACAATATTGCCCTCGACGAGTGTTGTCTTACGAAACAAATCAAACTGAATATCACACCAGTAAGAATATCGAACTTAATGAAGTTCATTTAGCTTCACATAAATTGAACCAATTGGACAGTATGCTAAATGAAGAGCTAAACAAGCCATTTATCTTTCAACATACCCACTGGTATACTTTAGCATTGTCGTTAATTGGCTCCATCCTGGGAACAACTATAATTTATAATTTACTCAAATGGTGTCGAATATTACAACTCCTTAGAAGATATCTTTGTTGTGCCAAAGAATCCAAACAGCTATCCGATCTTTGTTGCATCAAGCTGTTCAATACTAACATCAATACAACCAATCTAGTTAGAAGAGCCCAACTGAACCAAATACTAGAAGAAGAGGAAAGAACAAGAAGAGACGAAGCTGAATCGTCCTTCCAGCTGGGACCCCCCAAATTGGAAGGACGCCGAACTATTAGGAGGCCTTCCATAATCATGGACTAACACCGTTTACTTTTATTATTTCCTTTGGTCGGTATAAGCAATCGATTATTAAATCGTTTATGACAACAAAGGAGGGAATGGTAATTAACTTTTTAATTGACCACCTTAATTAGAGAATTGTATTAAAATAAGTAGGTGGGATTTCATTCATAGGGTGTGAATTGAATCATGTATTACATTTTTATTTAAAGGTATTATGTACTTTAATAACGCAGTATTTATTTTGCATTAAATATGAACAATAAATAAAATGTTTTCGAACTACTTTGATGTATTCATCCTCTCACACATAAAACTAACTACTTAAATCAGTTTAACTAGTAGTAAATATCCAACAAACACTCTTGATTATATTTAATTAACATGAACTCTCTTATTTACTGAATTTAATAAAACTTTCCTTTATTTCAACTATCCGCTTCTCCGTTCACACTCAATTCCTTGTTACTTTGCTTCTTCTGCAAATCTCTCAGATTAACTTCACCAGGAATATAAGACTTCAACTTGATTCTAGTCTTGAGTACAGGAATACTACAATTTTCCAACCGCCATTTTAACTTCTTTTATCGGCACCAACGAGACATACGCTAGAGCATTTCACGTCTTGAGTAAATGCGTCTAAAACGCCCAAAAGCATCCCTAATCCAGGTTGGAAAAGAGGAACACTGAGTATACGAGATATCTACTAAATATCTGTGCAAATAAACGAGAAAACTGTCAAATATCTTGGCGTCAATGAATGCTGCGACAGAGGCAGATGTTAACTAGTCAAATGCTCATACTGCACATCTTTAACTTCAACTAAACTTAAATGTTTCCTACCCAGTGCTGCCAATCGTATTTTCTATACTGCTCACAAAATATAATCCTGATTACTCACAAATTACTCACAATCCCTTAAATGCCCGATTACTTGAAATTACTGACAATTTCAATACTAAAATGTCTATTTTTTTAAGAAAAAAGATGTATAACACTCCGCTTTGTTTAATTGTTTTGGTGAACTGAGTGACGAAGTGACCCACGCGCCTAATGTCAACATTAATGTATGACGTCATAGCCAGTAAGGCAAACAAAATTAAAATAAAATAAAAATCGTACAATTTACTCCCGAAATTACGATGCGGTGCTAGCTAAAGTCGTCACCTTTTCGCTATAACAGATCAGAAGAGCTGAGCTGAGAAAGAACAAAGAAAACCGGCCTTTAGGGAGCTCACAAAGATAAGGTATAAAACTTGGTAGATCCCCGAAAAAAATTCCGAAATTCCGTACAGTCTCGTATAAAGGCACTGTAAAATTCCGCGACCTTTGCGCCCTCTATTAGTATTAGCGCCAACAATCAAAGCTGCCCGGCAGCATATATATATAAACTAAGTATATGCCCGGCAGGAACCTCTATCCGGCGCAAAAACTACCACCCTCTATTTGCCGACAACAACACTAACAACCGAAAATAACAATTATTAACTAAGAATGACGTAAGGCAAATTAATATTTTCCATCTGACGAAGTAAAAATATTGAAAAAAAATACTAGTCGATTACTCACATTTACTCACAAAATGGCATTACTCACAATTTCGCTCACACGATTTGAATTTACTCACAAATGTGAGTAATTACTCACAAATTGGCAGCCCTGTTCCTACCGGCCGCGGCATCAGCAGGGAGAATAAAGCGGGAATTGCGCGGACGCGAAATGCGTTTTAGAGGGTAGAAAAATGTTCTTTCTTTATTTGACAAATGTTTTTTACATAACATTGACGGAGACAAAGATATATTAAATTTAAACGATTAAAAACGTTTTTCTTGATGGAGAGTGACAACTAACTATATTTGCAGCAACTGTTTCATATAATGGAATCTACAGACAATCCAGGTTCGGATTAATTGCTGTTTATTTGGGGTGAAATAAATCTATTCGGGATTTAATTATGGCTCAATCATACTATGAACATACAGGGGATTATCACAAAACTATACGGTGAAAAACGATAATTTAATACACTTGTTAGGGTGTTTCCCCGACAAGCTTTATGTACGTACTATTCTCTATTTAACATACTCCTTTTATAATAGTTATAGTATTCCTTTCCTATATATATATATATATAT
>JAEQML010077837.1:0-12702 GCA_016904865.1 Pissodes strobi | reverse complement strand
CCCTGTGCTTAACCTTAAAGTTATATTGTTGTAACTTTTCAAGCCACCTGGCTACCTGTCCTTCAGGCTGTTTCATATCCAAAAGCCATTTAAGTGCTGCATGATCAGTCCTTATCAGAAATTCTTGCCCATATAGATATTGATGGAAATGCTCAACAGACCGTACTATTGCTAAATGCTCTTTTCGGGTTACACAGTAGTTACGTTCAGGTTTCGAAAGTGTTCGACTGTAGTATTCGATAACTCGTTCTTCTCCTGCTTGTACTTGCGATAAAACTGCTCCGATGCCAGTGTAGCTTGCATCTGTGTCCAATACAAAATTACCCTTTTGTTCCGGATATCCCAATATTGGACTAGAACATAGAGCCGCTTTTAATTTCCTGAACGCAGAATCGCAGTTATGATTCCAGTTATAATTTGCTCGTTCTTCAGTGAGCTTATGTAGAGGTGCAGCTATATTTGCAAATCCTTCAACAAATCGTCTATAATAAGTACAAAGTCCAAGGAAGCTCCGCAGTTCATGTTTGTCGCGAGGACGAGGCCAGTCCTTGATTGCTGTAATCTTCCGTTGGTCGGTTTGGATTCCCTCTGATGACACGACATGCCCGAGAAATTCAACTTTTTGTTGGACAAGAAAGCATTTCTTTGGATTCAGTAAGAGCTGAGCATTCTTGATTCTAGTAAAAACTTCATGCAAGTTTTGTAGGTGCTCTTCGAAAGTTTTTCCCATTACCATTATATCATCAAGATAGACCAGGCATGTCTTCCAAGTGAGGCCTCGTAGAACAACCTCCATAAGACGCTCAAAGGTAGCAGAGGCATTGCATAGTCCGAAGGGCATAACTCTAAACTGATATAAACCACTTCCGGTAGAAAATGCGGTCTTTTCCTTATCTTGTTCGTCAATGCCTACTTGACAGTAGCCGCTCTTTAAGTCGAGTGTTGAAAACCAATGAGACCCTGCTAGTGTCGTCAACGTGTCATCAATCCTGGGAAGTGGATAGCTGTCTTTCTTGGTGACGTCATTGAGCTTTCTATAGTCCACGCAGAATCTGGTAGTTCCATCCTTCTTGGTGACTAAGACAACAGGAGACGACTATGGGCTTGATGATTCCTCAAACATTTTGTTGACTAATGTGGTAACCTCTTGCTGCTTCGTCACTGGTAGCCTCCGAGGATGCTGCCGTATGGGGTGAGCACTTCCAGTGTCGATCTTATGTTTTATGATGTTCGTTCTTCCAGTAGTGCCATTTTTTCTTTCAAAGGCTGTGCTCTGCTCTTTGATAAATTGTGTAGCTCTTTTCAGTTCTTCGGAAGACAGATGATGCCACGACTTCTGGAAATGTTCTAGGACTTCGTTAGGTGATGTCGAGGGTGTTACTTCTGACTGCGTTTCGCAACTGGTTACCCACTGCACCGGCTCGCAAGTGGCTATCACATCTCCTTTATTGATTTTGATGGAATTAGGTGAAATATTTGCTATCCTTATCGGTACTTCGCCGTCGGTTTTGACTAGTGCTTTGCCTACGAGATGTTGGCAAGGCAAATCGTGGTGTTGGATAAGTCCGATGCAGCCTCCAAAATCCTTCTCCAATTTCTCAAAAATTATCTGCTCGGTATTTCAGCTTATTCTGACAGTACATGCCGCTACTACTTTAGTCGGTGTGCCATCGTCTGTTTTGGCAAGGATGAACTCTTCGGTGCCAAACTTCAGAAGATTAAGCTTGCTGTCAAAAGAGAATCCATGTTGGCCAATGAGATCCATTCCCAAAATAAATTCGTCTTCAAAGCTTCGCTGCTGTTATCAAATTTGGCTAGGCGTAGCATTTTCTGAGTTTCTGGATCTCTAATACCATCCACGAAATATTGGGCAGCAAGTTCCTCTTGAAATTCCTTTGTCGCTCCCGGGTAGGCCAATTGAATGAGACGTCTAATGTCTGCCTCATACTCTTGCAGGTTTTCACCAGGCTTCTGATGTCGGGACTTGTGCCTGATATAGTTGTCTTCTATGTTGGTCTCCAAATCGTCTCTCCAGGGCAGTTGCAAGTATGTCATATTTCCCTTGTTGGCTGATGGGAATGGTCTGCAGTAGTTCCAGGGCAGACCCACGAAGCGCTACCACTAGTGATGTAGCCATTTCTTCATTATTCCAACCGTTGGCAACCGCAGCGGCTTCAAATTGTCTTTTGTACATAGTCCAGGATGTTTGACCGTCATACGTTGGAGGTTTGATGTTATGCCCTGTGGCGAATACCCTCTCGGTGGGTCCTTGATTTTTTAGTCTGATAAATTCTGCTTGTAGAATCCTCATTTCTTGCTGTACGCTTCCTACTTCTTTTTGTACACTCCCAACTTCTTTTTGTACATGTCCAACTTCTTTTTGTACATTTCCAACTTCTTTTTGTATATTACCTACTTCTTTTTCAAATTTCTCACTTTGCCCGTCCAATATTTTCTGTAATTTTCCTTGCTCGCCTACAATCACATCAAGCATCCATTTTTGAAGCTGGTCCTGTTCTGCTTGCCTTCTACGATCATCCTCTTCCCGTTCCGCTTACCTTTTATCTTCTTGATCTTGTAAAATTTTCTGAAGCCGGTCTTGTTCTTCTTTCCTTTTATCTTCCCGGTCTTGTAAGATTTTCTGAAGCCGGTCCTGTTCTGCTTGCCTTTTATCTTCCTGATCTTGAAAAATTTTCTGAAGACGGTCCTGTTCTGCTTGCCTTTTATTTTCCTGGTCTTGTAAAATTTTCTGAAGCCGGTCCTGTTCTGCTTGCTTTTTACGTTCCTCCTCTTCCCGATCCACTTGCCTTCTACGTTCATCCTCTTACCGATCCACTCGCCTCTCAGCATTTAAATTATCCATGAAATCGGCCAACATTTTATTTATTTGCTCCATTTCTGCCGTTTGTTGCCTTGTATTGACCATAGAATGTTATAAAATTTTACCAGAATCCACCAATCAAACGGTCTCGTTGACATACTTGTACTTCTTCTTTCCTCGAAAAATACTTCTCAAGTTCGGTCCCTTCACAATCCGACTTTTGACACCAAATGCCACGTTTTTCCCGTGGGTTCTTAACAAAATTACAATTTGACTATTTTCAACTAATACTCTCTTTATTCACTACCACTGTATACAATTTAACACTTTAAACTACTCTTATAACTTTACAACTAATATCTATTCAACACTCAATGATTAACTGAACTGAACTGACTAACATTCGCCTTAGGTCTGCTTATATATAATCTCAAATCTATCACGAATATTCGGGAAGTATTCCGAGGCCACTCTATATGATCTCGACGAGGCCATCGAGATAATTCCAGCGATCCTAAATCTTCGCGACCGGCCGGGCGATGAGTCATACAGACAAAGAAGCGAGCGGCACGGCGGCTGGTTCTATAGGGTAGCACAAAAACGTTCGGACGGTTGTTAGTCGTGACAATATGCAATGTACTTGCTTCAGCTTGCAAACATCTTATTATACCTGAACAGTACGGGTTTACTGAGGGTAGATCCACGACCACTAATCTATTGGTTTACGAGAATTACTTGCTGAACGCCTTGGAGAACCGACTTCAAGTTGACAGTATTTACACTGACTTTTCCAAGGCGATCGACAAGGTTAGCCATAAATTGTTGGTAGCCAAGCTTGGAGCTCTGGGCTTTGGTGATGTCGTGGTTGACTGGTTTGCAAGCTTTCTGAATGGTCGTTCTCAGGTCTCTCTATGTTCGTATTAACAACATTGTGTCGGTTGTACTAGGGGTAGCATTGGGGGTGCCGCATTTATTTATAAATGATATTGGTAGTGCGATTGTCAATTCGAAATTTTATTATTCGCGGACGATTTAAAGTTGTTTGGAAGGATTTCGGAACCATCGGACTGCATGTTAATACAAAGTAGTGATGGGCTTATTCGAATGAAAAATAATCTGTTATCCGGTTATTAAAATAACCTGTATTATTCGGTTTTCATTCCACAAGTATTCGAATGAAAAATAACCTGAACCTCATACGTACGAATTCAAATACGAACTACGAAGGAACAAGCCCGACGTATAACGGCAAGTTTCGGTGCCGCGTCGATCCGTCGAATGATCAACGAGCAAGAAGCGGTTTTAATTTAGTTATGTTATGAAGCAAGTTTCGATGTTTTAGCTCGAATAAAAGATGAGTTTTTTAATTTCAAATGTACCAGTAGGATGTGGAATTGTGGAAGCCGAACTTGGGAGGTTGAAAAATAGCGAATATTAAGTTAAGATTAAGAGTAGATACTTTGTATTTGTATATTATATTTTTTTTTACTAGTATTAGTAGGTGTATTGTTAATGGTTTACTATATAGTATGTAGATTTAATATTAATTAGGAATATCTAATCTTAATATTTGCATAAACATTTTTGTCATGTTTGTTTAGTTTTTGTTATAGATTGGAATTTGGAATGTAGGAGCAATAGAGCAATACATAAGTCGTAATATAACTATAACAATATATGCACTATTAATTATTAATATTATTATAGTACTATAAATACATCGCCAGAGAGAAAGACTTTTTTGCAAAGTAAATTTTTAATAATTATGTTCATTACATGTAATCAACACATCCAAGGATCATACTTTGGAGTTTAAGTATTTTTGATTTAAAAACGGAAAATGCTATTTATTATTTATTTTATTCTGTTCAATAATATTGCGTAATCAAATATTATTCTATTGTTATTAATTAAGCCATACTTAATAAGACAATAGGCAATTACAGGTACGAGTTACGTTACGAATACGATGCCGATGATGCTGAACCTCCTTCCTAACCGGCTGCGATCGCTAACCTGAATTTATTCGAATGATTATTCAAATAATCATTCGGTTATTAATATTATTTGAATACAGATAATTCGGTTATCAAAATAATTCGGTTATGCCCATCACTAATACAAAGTGATCTGGATAGACTGAGCGGTTGGTGCAAAGACAATGGACTTCAGTTGAACATTGATGTGTTTCTCTATATCTTTTTCACGGAAAACAGCGCTTATAAGAAGTATTTATATATTGTGTGATCGAGCACTGATTGTTAAAAGTTCAATAAGGGATCTCGGCGTGATTCTGGACTTCAAGCTTAACTTTCAAGAGCACTACAATATGATAGTTAATAACGCTACACGTATGCTTGGTCTTGTGACGCGAAACAGCGCGAATTTGTCTATGAATGTTCTTAAATTATTGTATTGCTCCCTCGTCCGATCTCTCTTGGAGTATACCTCTGTGGTATGATCTGCATATCATCAGGTGCATATAGCCGCTCTGGAGGGTATTCAGGGCAGGTTTTTGCGTGTTGTTGTGTGGCGTTTTAAAATTGTTGTTCATACCGCTGCACATAACCCATATTATATTAATTATGGGCCTGTGTTGGATCGCCTTGCGATTCATACATTGGAGACCAGGAGAGCGCAGTCTTCCATTTGCTTTCTCTATAAGTTGTTGGTGGTAAGTATTAATTGTGAGCGTTTGCTAGATTCAATTAACTTTTTGACCACTCGTCGAACTAGATATAATGATCTTTTCTACATTCCTACCAACAGCACAAATTACGCCATGCACAACCCTCTCACCCTTATGTGTAAATTGTACAAATAGATTTAAATTTTACCAGTTCAAGAAACATATTTCTAGAATTTGTTATTTGTATGTTGTGATATTGCTTCAGCCATATTATTAAGTATATATATTTTATTATTGTTGTAAAAACTGCAAAAATGGAGTTTCCGTAAATACATAAAAAAATAATTAAATATCTATTTAGAAAATGTCTGACTTGTTTGGAGTTCAATATTTTGAAGCCGGGCAGAATATATTAACAAAAAACAAAATTTGTTGATTTAATTTTTGATGCATTATTTTCCTATCAGAATCTGATTTATTCAAGATTTCTAGAGGAACACAAAGTAATTTTTTTTTCTGAAATTCCGGATCTGCAAGAATTTTCGCTCAAATATGTAAGTCCGACTGCAACACAAACAATTTGTACTCGTCAGTGTCTTTAATATTTTGTATACAAATTTATATTTCCTCCCGAGTATTCTATTTTCGAGCATCATTCGGTAAAAATTCGTATTTCCAATTTCTTGTCATAATATTGGCCTTGATACCCCCTTGGAAGTAATATAGCACTTAATTAAATAAGTAAGAAGTGTTAATACTAATAACACCCTAACTGAAATATATCCCCCAATTTAGCCAACGCGTGGTTTTTCCTTACCAATGCTGTTCAACATTATTATCTGACAAATTTCTTATTACATTAATTTACAACCTTTAAAAGCGATCTGACATAGTAACATATATTAAGGTGGATACATACGGAAACGATCGCAAACGTGCATAAAAAAATATATGATTGCTAGCAACAACTACAGTGACTTTATACAAGACAGTGGCGACAATCGATGTATCGATTTTTATTGGCCGGGCTAGTTTTGCCTCCTCATGGCGGACGAGGCAAAATTTCCTTTGTTTACCTCGTGTTAACGTGTTCTTTCGTATCTTGGTTGTCCCTTTTTGTCTTATAAAAACGTAATTATTGGTGTAACTTTAGTTTGTTGTAAATATAGTGTGATTAAAAACATTTAAGGAGTTTCATAACAACATAAAAGTTTAGTGTCTGTGTCTCTGTGATAAAGAGTGATGAAAGATATAGCGAAGTGTCTATACCCAAAAACATTAGTTTCTCTGGGCTTAATCTTAATTACAGTTACATGAATTCATTATACAACAATGCGGAATATTTAATGCAAAGTATTAAACGAACATCAAAAACTTGTGATACTTGTGTACGTAGTGTATATAGCATCAAAAACACCTCTATAGAAGTTTGTAAACATCAAGATGTTTAAAGGAAATACTTTGTTTTCTGTAAAATGTATTTTATTTATTTTGTTGACATGGAAACTATATTTCATAAATATATCCCAATTCTAATAGGTCAAAATATAGACGTATTTTTTTTTGTTCCTAAATGATCATTTTAGATATAATAATATTTAGATATAGATGTTCCTATTTGTTCCTATTTGTCATAAACTAAAGGAAATTATTGTAAAAACATTTGCTTTGTTTAAACTAAAAATGTATTGAAGGAAAACAAAGAATATTGATAAGCTTGCAAGTAAGACTGTCGCTGGTTATACTTTATAATAAACTTGTAGTTGTAAGCACCTCTATATTAACATAAAATGTGTTATGATAAGTGTAATAAATAATAAATTGTTTAATTTGAATTTGAATAATAATTATTGGTCTAAAACCTGTGGTTATTATGGTTTGCTCATTATATTGGCTGCAATTACGAATCCAGAACCTTTAAATTTTTTAGGTTTATTTCAGTGAGTTGTCAGTTTGTGTATTTTCTATGGAATAGTGAGCAAATTAAATTAAAATAATCTGTATAACTTTGGTATATAAACTAGGGCTCGGAATTTTAAAAATATTTATGATTTAATATCATATTTTATAGGTAGATGTCTGGAAAATAATTAATTTGAAAGAAGATATCTGAATATCCTATGCTAATAATACAAACCCGCCATAATTTTGCCTCCTAATGGTAGATGGGCGGAGCTAAATTGCTGCTTGTCGCCACTGTCTTGTATAAAGTCACTGTAGCAACAACGTGCTGCAGTGTAAAACGAACTTCATTTCATATATGCCAATATGACACAAATACATCACCGTCAACTGATATGCAAAATAAAAGTGAATGCAAATTTAAATGTATTTACTATATACATATGGAAAAAATGCCTGTAGCATATTATTACAGATTAGTTCTTGAAATAGGTAGGTACCTCAAGTCTCAAAAACGTAATAAGGTTTAAGATAATTTTAGTGAATTCTTCGCTAGTCTGCCAGATTTACTTCCTCAGATAAGAGAACAAAACATCAGCTTACCACCCATACGAATGCGAAAAACGTAGCTGACAGTGCCTAATTCACCAAAATGTAGCGAAAAAAGACGGGATACTAGACGCAGACTCACATTATGGTTAAAGGGACACACGTGTACCTTTCTTACTGTCAAAACGGGAGTCTTTTCGCTCAGACTGTCTTCCAATTTCACGCCGATTTGATCTTCCTCGCCTTGGCTGAATTGGTGCCGTCTCACGCCCCAGTTAAAGTTGTCAGTGCTCTCACCCTAAAATATAGTGTAGGATATTTTATAAATCACTTATCTAAAGTAAGTAAAATTAACAGCAAATATATCAAATATATAATGTATATGAAGATGGAGATTTCTAGATAGTGAAACTATTACATGAATATATAAGAAATATCATTTCATGTATTATGTAAGTATTCCCCATTTATCAAATTTATAAAAATGCAAAATCTTTGTATTTGATTTGAGAAAGTACCTAAGTAATTTGATGTTAAACTTTTAGAGACAAAAAACATTTTTGTAGAAATCTGTCATGTCACATGGTCACTTAATATTAAATTTACCTCTATGCTTTCGCTCTCGTATTCCAGAAAGTCGAAATCTTTGAAAACCCCGAATTCTGTTGCGGCATCATCTCGCCTGGAACCACCGCTCATGTCGTTGTTTCCTGCAGACACTTCTTCTGTACTGGAGGCCATGCTGGACTGCCTCTCGATCAGGTCTGAAGTTTGGCTGAATATTACCTGTAAACATTAATTAATGGCAGTTATATAGATACCGCCCAGATAATACGAGAACAGTTAACAACGTTAATGTCCGATAGTTTAAAAATTCAAATTGAGAATGTATTTGAATGAGAGAATATTGAATTAACAAGGCGTCCTTCGGATTGGAGCCCCATTTTTCTATCGACCATTAAACGCGAAAAAATGCTGTAGTTAATGATCTTACAGCTAGTGTAGCTATCTAACGAGAAACTAAGCGCGTAAGTCGCTCATATATAACCAGGACCTTCAACCAAACCATTGATTTATATTACTCCGTATTAACTGGCTCATATTACGAAAAAAAGATACAAGCTATCGAATAATTTTCATTGGAAAAATCTAAATTACTTACCGATGGGCTCTTTGGCAGACCTACTCTCTGTCCGCAAGTTGTCAACAGATTTACTAGGCATTCCCTTACACGTCCCTAAAACATCAAAATCAAAGCTGGTACTTTTTACGATGTCAATTTAATCAAGCGATAATAGGTTTAGGAAAACTGCTTCAATATTGTCACGACTAGCAACCATCCGAATGTTTTTGTGCTATCCTATACAACTGGCATTGCCGCGTCTACGTATGAGTCATCCCTGGCCGCGAATGTGGAATTCTCTAGATGCCCTGGTCGAGAATCATATAGAGTAGCCTCGCTTCTTTCCGAGTATTCGTGATAGATTTCAGATTGTATATAAATAGCGGATAGCGGCGAGCTGCAGTTAGCTAAGCCGCGAGTGTTGAATTGTAAAGAGCTATTAGTCGTGAAGTTATGAGTAGTATTGTGTGTTTAATTGTATACAATGGTAGAGAATAAAGAGAGTATTAGTTTAAAATAGTAAAGTTGTAATTTCGTTCAGATCCCACGGAAGAACGAAACATTTGGTGTCAGAAGTTGGATTGTGAAGGGACCGGACTATGAAGTATTCTTCGCGGAGAGAAGAGGTTACAAGTACGTCAACGAGACCGGTTGTGATTGGTGGATTCTGTGAACATTTTATAACATTCTATGGTCAATACGAGGCAACAAACGGCAGAAATGGAGCAAATAAATAAAATGTTGGCCGAAGTCATGGAAAATATAAATGCTGAGAGGCAAGCAGAACAGGACAGGCTCACCGAGAGGGTATTCGCCACATGAAAACATATCAAACCTCCAACCTATGACGGTCAAACATCCTGGGCAATGTACAAAAGACAATTTGAAGCCGCTGCTGTTGCCAACGGTTGGAATAATAAAGAAATGGCTACGTCACTGGTGGTAGCGCTTCGTGGATCTGCCCTGGAACTACTACAGGCCATTCTTATCAGCCAACAGGGGAAATATGACATACTTGCAGCCGCCCTGGAGAGACGATTTGGCGACTAACATAGAAGACAGCTCTATCAGACACAAGTAAATTCTAAACATCAGAAGCCTGGTGAAAACCTGCAAGAGTTTGAGGCTGACGTTAGACGTCTCATTCAATTGGCCTACCCGGGAGCAACAGAAGAATTTCAAGAGGAACTTGCTGCCAAATATTTCGTGGATGGTATCAGAGATCCAGAAACTCAGAAGATGCTACGCCTAGCCAAATTTGATAACAGTGAAGCTTTGGGTAAAGCACTAGAAATCGAGGCGGCCTGTAACATCTCTAAGCCAAAAACCAGGGCCGTATCCATCCAGGAAGAGAAGCCGGCAAACAGCTGTGAATTAATTGAGATGGGCGAAATTTTGAAGAAATAATTAACGGAAGTTCTTCAGGCCACGAGGAGATTCCGGGAACTAATGGAAGATAGGCCACGTAACCGAAATACCTCAAATCAGTGTTATAGATGTGGCAGGACTGGGCATTTCAAAAGAGACTGCCGTGTACAACTACGGTCTAGATCTCCATCCAGAGACGCTAGGGCCTCAAAGTCAAATCAGGAAAACTTCAATTAGTCAACATTGCGGGACGGGTGTTGGCTAAAGAAGAAAAAGCCCCCAGGATCGTCTCCATAAAAAGTCTAGGAAAAAACGCCGACAGTCTAACTATTAAAGGCAAGATCAACAGAAAAGCCATTACAATTACTGTTGACACTGGTGCGGCAGGTATCTTTGGTAAAGTCCAACAGAGTAAATAGAGTAGAAGTCTCCCATATCGAAGAATGTTGTTTAACGTACGGTTACCGGTGAGACTGCTGAAGTACTTGGAGAAATGGATATTGAAGATCAACTGGGACGAATTAAATTACACCACACAGTGTTAGTAGCCGACATAGAAGAATAGAATTTATTTTGGGGTTGGATCTCATCGGTCAACATGGATTCTCTTTTGACAACGAGCTTAATCTTCTGAAGGTTGGCATCCTTACCAAAACAGACGATGGCACACCGACTAGAGTAGTGGCGGCATGTACTGTCAGAATACGCGGAAATACCGAGCAGATAATTTTTGGGATATTGGAGAAGGATTTTGGAGGCTGCATCGGACTTATCCAACACCACGATTTGCCTTGCAAACACCTCGTAGGCAAAGCACTAGTCAAAACTGACGGCGAAATACCGATAAGGATAGCAACTATTTCATCCAATTCCATCAAAATCAATAACGGAGATGTAATAGCCACTTGCGAGCCTGTGCAGTGGGTAACCAGTTGCGAAACGCGGTCAGAAGTAATACCCTCAACATCACCTAAGGAAGTCCTAGAACATTTGCTGAAGTCGTGGCATCATCTGTCTTCCGAAGAACTGAAGAAAGCTACACAATTTATCAAAGAGCAGAGCACAGTTTTTGAAAGGGAAAATAGCAATACTGGAAGAACGAACATCATAAAACATAAAATCGACACTGGGAGTGTTCACCCCATACGACAGCATCCTCGGAGGTTACCAGTGACGAACCAGCAAGAGGTTACCACATTAGTGGATGATGGAATTATTGAAGAGTCATCAAGTCCATGGTCATCTCCTGTTGTCTTAGTCACCAAGAAGGATGGGACTACCAGATTCTTCGTGAACTATAGAAGGCTCAATGACGTCACCAAGAAGGACAGCTATCCACTTCCCAGAATTGACGACACGTTGACGACACTAGCAGGTTCTCATTGGTTCTCAACACTCTATTTAAAGAGCGGCTACTGGCAAGTAGGCATTGACGAACAGGATGAGGAAAAGACTGCCTTCTCTACCGGAAGTGGTTTATATCAGTTTAAAGTTATGCCCTTCGAACTATGCAATGCCCCCGCTACTTTTGAGCGTCTTATGGAAGTTGTTCTACGAGGCCTCACTTGGAAGACATGTCTAGTCTATCTTGATGATATAATAGTAATGGGGAAACTTTTGAAGAACACCTACAAAACCTGCATGAAGTTTTTACTAGAATCAAGAATTATCAGCTCTTACTGAATCCAAAGAAATGTTTTCTTTTCCAATAAAAAGTTGAATTTCTCGGGCATGTCGTGTCGTCAGAGGGAATCCAAACCGATCAACGAAAGATTACAGCAATCAAAGACTGGCCTCGTCCTAGCGACAAACACGAACTGCGGATTATGTACTTATTATAGACGATTTGTCGAAATATTTGCATATATAGGTGCACCTCTACATAAGCTCACGGAAGAACGAGCAAATTATAACTGGGATCATAACTGTGATTTTGCGCTCAGGAAATTAAAAGCGGCTCTACGTTCTAATCCAATTTTGGGATATACGGAACAAACGGGTAAATTTGTATTGGACACAGACTCAAGCAACACCGGCATCGAAGCAGTTTTATCACAAGTACAAGCAGGAGAAGAACCAGTTATCGAATACTACAGTCGAACACTTTCGAAACCTGAACGTAACTACTGTGTAACCCGAAAAGAGTTTTTGGCAATAGTACGGTCTGTTGAGCATTTCCGTTAATATGTATGGCCAATAATTTCTAATAAGGACTGATTATGCAGCACTTGGATATGAAACAGCCTGAAGGACAGGTAGCCAAGTGGCTTGAAAAGTTACAACAATATAACTTTAAGGTTAAGCACAGGG
>JAEQML010077836.1:0-12703 GCA_016904865.1 Pissodes strobi | reverse complement strand
GTCCCGACAGACGGCAGGAGCGCACCAGTTCGTCGTACAACTAGAAACACCTAGAACATCGCTTTACCAGAACTCCTTTGTCTGGCGCACTGCATCACTGTGGAACTCACTTCCAGGACATCTGTTTCCCACTAATTACAACCTACAAATATTCAAGAACCGTGTCAATCAACATCTCCGCACACACACCGCTCGTCGAGCGCCATAGGATCTCCCTTTAGTGTGTGTGCCACTGCCATAAAATAATAATAATAATAATAATTTCAATAAAGTAAATACGTTTAATTTGAAATGATGGTATTTATTCGGGTGCATTATTTAAAATATATTTATGTTTTATTTATAGTGTGTGGGTTAGATTGAGTTAGTTTGGGTTAGATATGGGTTCTGAAGGTTAGTTAACACAAAACAGTTATTTTGCTGTGTCACAAAATTTTTCCGCGTCCTTGCAAAACAACTGCCATGAAACCAAAGAAGTATTCACTTCAAAAATGATTTAATAGAGGTTGGTGAATGACTGCAAACATATCAGATTATCCATTAATATCACATACATAGGTAAGTATTATAAAATATTAATTAATCACATCACAAAATTGTGCCCACTGTGTTTCATTTACTTTTACTTACTTGTGGAAACTCAGGGTCAAATGATAATAGCTGGAGATTTTGCATACCTCACACCGCAAGACCATGGTTACTTTGATATAAAGTTTATAAAAAATATTTATAGGAAATCACTCACGAAATACAAAAAAGCTACACGTCGTCGCGTCGCACAAATTCAGGCTTTAAAACGTCCATTTGAAACCAAACAAAACTGGGCGAAGAGTGCTATTTTGCAAGTTTTTTAATGAAAAACATTAATTTATTTAAGTCGCGATCAAAAGTTGGACGGCCATCTTGTCACTTTTGACGTCTGTATTATTAGGAATCCCATTCAAAACGGTGTCGAAATTTTTGCTAGTGAGCTTTGACATTGCACAATTTTGTTAATATCATAGCAACCAGTCATCGAAAAGACGTCTTTATGATACCAAAATAGAAATAGTATATTGTGCAACAAGTGCTGAAAATAAGACTTTTCACACGAATGAGACAGTTTGGTGACACGAGCCGTAAGCGAGTGTCATAAAGTCTCATGAGTGTAAAAAGTCTTTTCAGCACGTGCAGCACACTATACTTTTTCTACGACTGCTACATACAGGGAGGGTGCCCCACTGGGAGTGTGGTAGAAAATTACATGTTATATGGGAAACATTTTTATTATTGATTTATCAGAAAATTTTATTCCTAATCAAAGAAGCTACGTGAGTAAGAGATTCTCGCTAAACTATAACTAGGGGCACAGTCCTAAAATGGGGCCACCGGAGTGGGGTCCCTATTTTCCAAATATTTTGAAAAAGAGGCTCCGAGGGCGAAGTCCTAAAATGGGGCCCCAGGGGGGCGAAACCGTAGAATGGGGCCTATGGTACGGGAGTCCCATTTTTTACAGATTTAGCAATGGAGCCCCCGGGGGCGAAGCCCTAATATGGGGCCCCAAGTCTTAACTTAAAAGGGGGCCCCTGGTATAAGAGTTCCATTTTCTAGTTTTGCAAAAAGGGGCTCCCGGGGGGAGAAGCCCTATAATTGGGCCCCCTTTTTTAGAGATCTGGTAATGGGACCTTTGAGGGCGAAGCTCTAAAACAGAGACGAAGCCCTTTAATCTAAATACCCGAATAAGCGTGTGAAAAGTATACTTTGCACACGCCGTGTGCAAAGTGTACTTTTCACATGATGTTTGAAATGTCCAGTTTTCCAGAGCAGTTGTTAGTGCGTTTTTGTCTATTTTCAGGGCAGTCGTAGAAAAAAGTATATCCAACTTACATTTGCAATGAATGGTCATTGCATAGTATACTATTCAGCAGCTAATAATGAAATAAAATTTCCGAAAACTTATTTCCTGAATAATTTCAAATTTGAACAAGAAATTTATGAGATACCAAAAATACGCAATTTTATCCCGATTTAAACGTTTTTGTGACACATAGGGTTTTTATGCTCTCAATGGTTAAACGAAAAATTAAATCATACCACTGCTAGCCTAAAAATAAATTGCTTATCATTATTTTTGAGACAAATAAAAAGGGACTGAAGCATACAAATTTTATTTTAAAAGCATATAAATATGACAAGTATCTGGTTAATGACATATTCAAAAAGTAGCTTAATAACTATTTTCTTCTATTAAATACCTATTAAAAATATATTTTCATTTCATTATAAATGCTGAATCTCCTAAATAAACTGTTATATCTAGAAAAAAAGATTAAATCTAGAGTATTGGCAATTGTAATTGGTTTATTTAGATTTGCTAAACCAGTAAATTGTTAGGGTATTTCTATAAAGCTATTGTGTTAATAAGTACCCGTATTAGGTAGTAGGCTTGTTCCAACCGACTTGAAAACCGTACGAGGGACCGTCATTTCTAGTTGTCAATTTCACTTTTGAAGGCGATATATAACCTGTCATGTTGACAAACGAATTATACAACTGGAAATTACCGTCCCATGTACGGTTTTCATGGTCAGTTGGAACATACCTAATATAATTAAAGTAGATAAACATATTTACAGCAGTGCCTTCACTGGTTTTGAAACGTTACCAAGTTAGTATACTTCGAATGGGGAAGAGCCGTCGGTCGTCGACCTCCAATGCTCTCAATCTATTGGTGCAGTTACTTTACTACGTGCATACTATAAATATTTTGGGGGTAAAACAAGGCGGAACCAAGGGAAGCGGCATTGCCAGATTGACATGTAAGAACTTCAGAACCGGTTTTTGATGAATCAAAAATGGGGAAAATAAGTATTTAGTGTTATAATTTAATATGAAAAAAGTATGTACAGTAACTCGTAAACTTAAAATTTGGCAACGCCACATCTATCGACCATAGAATGTGTCTCAATGTTGGGGGAAAACAAAGAACCATTTGTCCCGTCTCTTCAGGTTAAATGTCTTTGTTTTAGAAGTCCATGGCTGCTAAAATAATTATCAAAAAAATACATGGTCCGATGGTATTGCCACACATTCCAGAAGCTGAAGTACCACCCTCGATCCCAAAGGAAGATCAGCCACTCCATCAGTAATATTTTTAGCACCACAATAGGTGTCAAATGCGTAGCAATATCCTGAAGAACTACACAACATCCAATTCTTATACCCAAATCGCACAGGCGATGTATTGTTTGCTAGAATGTCGACCAAAAAACTTCACCATCGCTTCGTCGATTGACCAGATGTTCATGAAATATACCCCATTGCTGGAACTTTTGATTCAGAAGTGAAATCAGACGACGCAGTTTCGCCATTTTCTCTTCTTATCTAAATTGTCGTTATTGGCTAAATGAATGTATCTCTTGATTTCCTGGAACCTATTTCGTGACATAGCATTTGATACCACAGAAACGCCTAAATCTTCATCAAGACTCCAATAATTTCGCTCACTTGGCAACTTATTGTATCCAGTCAAAAGAAGTACTCCAACAAATAGTTTTATGTCTGCTTTCGAGACAAAAAAAGCATGTCTATTATTTTGTGACGCATATAAATTAGTTTGGGAAACAATATGATCATAAATTTCATCATCAAATAATTTCTCAAATATTTCAACTGGATTGTGGTTTTCTAAATCGCTTTTCAACATTTCCAAACGATCTGTGCATCCTGTTGTCGATAGACTACTGGTGTCTACAAAAGTTTTAGTCCACTTAGGTTCCGGCAGCTTTTGCTTCTTGGATGGCGGAGGATTTGGAGTTGAACGCAAAATATTCTGCCGTACAGCTGACAAAGGTAAATTGAACTCATCATCTCTGTCTTCGCTTTCACTGCTACTAATCTGCCAAAGTTCGATTTCGCCAGCGACATCTTGAGGCATCAGCAACTCTTCTGGAATATTATTTTCGACAAAATCTTCTTCATCTGTCTGTAAATAAACATCCGGGGGAATAATCACAATGTCAACTTCCTTTCTAGTACTAGACGAAACAACTTCTTCCAAAGCAGGTTACAAATGTTGGTATCTTTTCCTACCATAGAAATTTTGTTGTAGGAATTTCGGGAAAATCCTCAGAGTTCAGCGAAAACTAGAAAATAAACACACTGACTTAGTTGGAATAGCAAGTAGGATTGAAATGTAAAAGTAACGTATTAGCCCATTGTACTCAAATGAGTACAATAAGTAATTTTGACTTACCATATTCAGAAACTATGTGATACATTCAAACAACACTTAGAATAGCTCAATCACACTTAATACAAGCTAAAAACACAAGATACGCACTAGCGTAATACAATAGTATATTATGATATAAGTGTATAAGAGGGCCTTTAAAGCACGCGCGACATATTTCAAAACACGACGCGCAGCGGAGTGTTTTGTAAGTCGCAAGGGCTTTAAAGGCCTTAGAGGTAGTTCAGATAGAAGCTTTGACCTGTAAACGCACGTTTAAAATATAATTTTAACTAGGCGTTGTATTTTTCTTTTAGTCATCCTGACACACTGTCAATTATGCAGGTGTTTAAAGAGCAGGTCAGTTGTTCGTTCGTATTTAGAACATCCATTTTTTGTGACTTTTGGATTTCTAGGTACTCCAAAAGGTTCAGCCTTTTTGCTTTTTGTTTCTGTGTGTAAAATTTTGACATTATTCGTATCTAAAAAAGGTTTTTTTCTATACAATGATTTGCTATGCCAGAGATTTTAATATTATGTAAAATCCACTTTTTGTGCTCTTTAATCCTAATATTATAGTTTCGACCAGTTTGTCCTACGTATACAGCTTCACAGTTCACACAATTTATTTTGTAAACACCAGATTTAGATTCTTTGTCAATTTTGTCTTTATTGTTTATTAGTCTCCTCCCTAGATTATTCTTATTAACCTGAATTGTTTTACAGCCAAATTTATTTACTTTTTTTGAAACTTTATCTGTAATTTTCGGAATATAATTGATAAATTTAAACGGCTCCTAATTCTAATGTAGGTTTATAAAATTGTTTAGTTAAAATGTTCTTCTATTTTTTCTTTATTAATTTGTCAATCAAAGCGATCTTATAACCGTTTTTATTGCAATCTGTAATGGATACTTTTTTTTGGAAACTCTCCGTGTCTAGGGGAAAGCTGAAAAGTATATGGATGAGACTCTGAAAAGCGGAAAGTTTTACTTGCCAAGATTGGTTAAAGTCTTTATGAATTATTGCATCTGTTGTTGTTGGTTTCCTATATATATCAAATTTAAGCTAATCTCTTGTCTTTGTAATCTTTATGTCCAAAAAGTTTAAAATGTTGCTAGATTCTTTTTCCATGGTAAATTGATTTCTATTGATTAGGGAATTTAAAAATGTTAAAAGGTATATAAGTTTCTGTTGGTTCCTGTAAAGATGCAAAACATGTCATCCACATATCTACCCCAAAAAAATATATTTCTGATTAATGAATTGTTGGTATTGAATAAATGCTGTTCAAAATCAACCATAAAAATCTCGACAAATAAAGGTGAAATTGGAGCGCTCATTGGTAAACCATTAATTTGTTTGAATATTTCATAATTATACTGGAAATAATTTTGATCTATACATGTACGAATTATAGATTTGAGATCGCTTTTCTTTTACTAAATTATCGGAGTTATCTATTAATCTAGGGAGAAGACTAATAAACAATAAAGACAAAATTGGCAATCAATCTAAATCTGGTGTTTACAAAATAAATTGTGTGAACTGTGAAGCTGTATACGTAGGACAAACTGGTCGAAACATAAATATTAGGATTAAAGAACACAAAAATCGATTTTACATAATATTAAAAACTCTGGCATAGCAAAACATTGTATAGAAAATAACCATTTTATAGATACGAATAATATCAAACTTTTACACACGGAAACAAAAAGCAAAAGGCTGAACCTTTTGGAGTACCTAGAAATCCAAAAGTCACAAAAAAACAGACATTTTAAATAAATACAAACTACTAACTGACCTGCTCTTTAAACACTTGCATAATAATTGACACTATGACAGTGCAATAAAAACAAAATACCGTCAGGCGGTTTAGTAGGGTATAACAATTTCAGATTTTAGTATACCACTACTCTTGATAAAGGCCTCATCAAGCCGAAACATATGTAGAGAAAAATATCTCATTAAATTATTTTGAAACATCTAAAAGCAGTGTACTAATTATCCCTAGTATTATTTATTATTAAGTAAATGTATTTTGGAAATTTTCTTACTACATAATAAGAAACTAAAATTTTACAGTGAAATTTTTGATAATATGCGCTAATATCCAGTGTAGTTTGTGTTGCATAGACAAATTGCCACTGGGCGGTACATGCAGCAGCTACAGTGTTAAAAGAAAAAGTTCATCAGCAATTAAAATTTTATGGACAAAATAAAGACATCCGACAATCTTTTTCTTCAGTGCTTTCGCAAATTTCATACAGCGATCAGGTTGTCTTCTAGAAGTTGCTATGAGTAACAAATTAATTTGTTTACTTTCATTGATGTTGATAGCAGTTTTCGACCATCTTGTTCTACGCCATTTTTAATCATTCCTGCTTCCTAATAGGGAGTACAAGTCGTATATACAAGGAAATGTCTTTTTTAATTTGCTTATCGGGGCAAAGAGTGATAAATAACTTGTAGGCTTCTTAATATCACCTTGTTCTTTTCTGATTTGATTAAGAGAATTGAATATTATTGGCACGTTAAAAGATAATTTGCATAACAGGAAAACAACAAAGAAATAGTGTTAAAAATATCGATATTTCTATTCTAGTCAAAATCAACCTTTGCGCAATAATAATAAATGAATCGCCTACAAAATATTAATTTGCAAAAAGTTTCAACAAAACGTGATTCGATATTTACGGTAAATATTTTTTCCTCTGCATAATAATGGTGGCTGACAGAACATTATATGTAAACTCTTTTATGCAGAGAATAAAGAGCACAATTGCCACATATGGAAGCTTCACGAAAAGACTGATTATGTTAAACTTGCATAAGTTTAAGAATAATAACTACTGTAGGTAATTCCTGTATTTCAGTTTTCTACAGTAGGTAGTTATTATTCATTAAAATGTATCTTGTGCCGGGGCACAATAACAGGCGTGTCAAGTTGCCGCCCCCCCACATTCGAATTTCCTGAAAAAAATTTAACCACTAACTTACTATGCTCAAAGTGTGCTTTACTGTGCCGATGGATGATATTTAGAATTGTGCTGTGTCGGTCGGTAGTAAAGGTGTAGGGAAAAAAAGATGGGGGCTAACTTGACCCTCAGCCTCCTGGAAATCAGTTCATACAAAAATGAATTGTAATTTAATTGGCAGTGTACTGAATTGTGCTGGCTTAGGTTTTTCTCAAAATTTAATTTTTCGGCCATTTTCTGATAAAATCCTAATAGGAGGCTAACTTGGCGCTCATCCCCCCACCCCCCACATTTTAGAGGAAATCAGATCAAATAAAAATGGATTTTGATTCAATCGGGAGTGTGCTGAACTGTGCTGGCTTAGTTTTTCTCAAAATTTCAATTTTCGGCTACTTTCTGCTAAAACCTAATGGGTGGCTAACTTGACGCTGAGCCCCCCAAAATTTTGGAAATCAGATCAAACAAAAATTGATTGTGATTCAATCTGTAGTGTGCTTTCCTGTGCTGATGATATTTTGAACTGTGCCGTTTCGGTACCAAAGTTATAGGGAAAAATAGATGGGGAGCTAACTTGACGCTCAGCCCCCCAATATTTTGGATGTCAGATCATACAAAAATTAATTGTGATTTAATCGGCAGTGTGCTGAACTGTGTTGGAATAGGTTTTGTTACGCTTTTCTTTTCTTCTAATTGGTGCAAAACCTTCACTCTAGCTTAGAAGGAACTGAGAGTGAATAATTTTAAATTAAAAGAAAATTTTAAAGTTTGAGAATTTAAAATACAAAACTGAATAAATTTACTTGTGTGGGTACGTAGGCTAGAAGGAGTTGTCGCCGAGCGTACAAATTAGGCCCTAGCTCAAGTGTCAGAGAGTAGGGGTGGGTTTATATATTTAAGGCGCCACTAGCATTTAGACGACACAAGCAAGAAATACCCCAAAGTGGAAGTATGGAACTCGTTTTAGCTTAAGCTTCACGACAAAAGAAAATAACAAATATAAGTTAGAAAATTAGATCAGGTTTGAATGCCAGAAATTTATCAGCATTAACAATAGAAAAATAAAGCAAATACTCAAATATTAATCAAAAATCCAAGTCAACAATAAACGATAACAAGGAAGGTAAAATCAGTAAATAAGGAACGTTTCAATTATTGAGCGCAAGTAATTAAAATCAGATACTTACTACTTCTTGTGACTTTCTTCCCTGGAACGTTACCACTTAAGGGAAGTTCAGGAAATTAAATAACTAAATTAAATCAGGTGAATACGGTAAATGTAAAGTTGGTTTATTGCTCTTCAAAAAAAAAGAATAGTAGCTGATTATAAAGGTAAGAAAATGACCAGTAAATCTGGCAGAACAAATTCTATTTTAGAAGTGGTGATACAAATTTATAACTTGCGCTATTGTCGAATGACATTGTTATGCGAAAATTCGAGTAATCCAAGTAAAAAAAAACACTCAACTAATGTATACTTAACGGACTTCAAATCATGATTTGTTACAAAAGCCGTACAATTATCTAATTAAATTAAATATTGGAATCGGTTCCGACACGCTAGCAACGGCCGGAAATTCAAGCTTAATCGGAAAACACAAACGCTGTTGACGCTGTTGTCAATCATATTCAAGATTGTTCATTGCTCTTGTCATAAATTGATCATATGTGCTCCATTCTATTTTAGGGATTGAGAAAAACTGAATTTAAAGAAAGCAAAACGGTATCAATTGGACGTTAACGCACGTATTATAGCCAGTAATCTCTATAACAAGCAACTAAATTCAATAAAAAGAAATTAAATAATAAAAATAACGTGACCGAGTCTCCGATAAAATAGTCAGTTTCAAATCGGACCAGTTATAAGGTAATAAATTGAAATTAATTTTGAAACTTGAGCCTAATATATAAATTAGCTAGGATTGATCGAATTAAAAAAAAATGGAATCTATTTTAAAATTAGGTGTGATTGGTGCAATCTTATAACATGAATTAAGTCACTATAAATGTGATGTAGCATGTAGCTTGTAACTATTTACTCGCTAAACAGCAATTACCGCAGCTAGATATATGTATAAAAATATATGAAAAAAGAAAAATCTCACATTTGGGCAGCTCCTCCGGTAGCCTCCAGAAAATAAGATGCTATAACTTCCTCGGTAGAGAAAGGCTCCGCAGGTATGTCACTAGGTAGCCAGAGATAGCTCAGTCAAAAGACCAGCAGGAGAAGGACTCGGCTACTAGTCAGACGTGACCAGAGAAAACAGGAAAACCCGTCGATAGCGATATCCGTCGATAGCAATTCTCGTCGATAGCAGTAAACCCGTCGGTAGAACCCTGTAAAACATCAACATATTCAAGGTTTCACATGTAACTCATAATCAAGCAAGCACTTATACTCAGAGCAACAATGAAAAAAATAGGAAATATCAAGGGAAAATTACCTGTAAAAGGTCTCGGTGGCTTACGCCGGAATCACTAGGCTGCAAGGGTGGACGAGCTGGCCTCTGTAAGAGAGATTAATGTGGAATTAAAACCCAATCCACATGGTTTCACAAAATGCCGGCATTCACAGAAAAGAAGATGCAAAAAATGTAGAAACACTCACCTGACGAAATCAGCATTTAAATCCCCCAAAATGGCAGTTTCAGACACCAAACACTAAGCGTAAAGGCAAGACACAGATATGGTCCGAAAGTTGAAAATAAGAGGCCCGGCTGGAGAATCCCTCAAAAGGGTAAAATCAAAAAAATATTTCCAGCCAGAACCAAAATTGCCAATTTTCACGACAGATTGACTAAAAGTGACGACAGTAAATCGGAAACTCAAGGAGCAAGCCTACGAGAATCCTCACTTCGAAAATCTCGCTCTACCAATGAATACATGGCTTGACAAGCTACATGTTCCTCTTAATACTTCATCCAAGGGATTTAGACGATAGAAACCTGGGATTTCGATGTATTGCATCTACCATAAAAAACTACTCGGAGCAACCAAAAGCGCATTGCCGTTAAACCACTCCATCTAATAAAATGTCCTAATTAATCCGAAGGTAATTAAGTAATTGCGCGCGATGCTCGACTCGACACCCAATCCAAAAACAGTATGCGTTAAGGTTACCACCCATCATTTGCCCGCGACGTCAAAGATTCTCGGTAACGTAGCTATCCAGAACCGGATACGCTACAAACCCCGGACTTTAACCTCAGGGTCCTTACGCGCCAAATTCAACCCGTCCAAAATTGATGTTTGTTTAGCGACGCAAATTTTACGCTTAATCGCTTCGACCAGAGGTCTCGTCGGAACGATACGGAAACTACGAGGGTGTTTCGCTAACAAATATAAATGCGCTCGAAACGCTAAATGGTGGCAGAAGTTTTAATGCTATTTTCACTTCGATATACGATAGCCAAATCGGCACGTGACAGTTTTTCAAAAAATTTCAATTTTCGGCCATTTTCTGATAAAAATCAAATGGGAGGCAAACTTGACGGTCAGCCGGAATATTTTGGAGGTCAGATGATACAAAAATAAATTGTGCTTTAATCAGCAGTGTGCTGAACTGTGCTGGATTAAGTTTTTCTTATAATTTTAATTTTCAACCATTTTCTGATAAAAACCTAATCGAGGGCTAACTTGACGCTCGGCAACCACAAAATTTTGGAAATCAGATCAAACAAAAATAGATTGTGATTTAATCGGCATCGGCAGTGTGCTTAACTGTGCCGATGATATTTTAGCAAGCCTCTTATTAGTTTTTTCAGAATATGGCCGAAAATTTGAATTTTGAGAAAAACCTAATCCAGCACAGTTAAGCACACTGCCGATTAGATCACAATTCATTTTTGTATGATCTGATTTCCAAAATATTGGGGGGGGGGGTTAAACCCCCATATTATTGTTCCCTATAAATCTGGTATCAAAACGGCACGGTTCAAAATATCATCGGCACAGTAAAGTACACTTTGGGCATAGTAAGTGGTTACAAATTTTTCAGCAAATTCGAATGTGGGGGTTAACTAGCCCTCCATCTTTTTTCCCTATAATTTTGGTATCGACACGGCACAGTTCAAAATATCATCGGCACAGTAAAGCACAATACAGTTGAATCACAATCCATTTTTGTTTCAGCTGATTTCCAAAATTTTGGGGAGGCTGAGCGTCAAGTTAACCCCCCCATTAGGTTTTATCAGAAAATGGCCGAAAATTAAAATTTTGAGAAAAATCTAATCCAGCACAGTTCAGCATACTGCCGATTAAATCACAATTCATATTTATATGACCTGATTTCCAACATATTGGAGGGGCTGAGCGTCAAGTTAGCCCCTCCTGTATCGAAACAGCACACAGTTCAAAATGCGACCGGCACAGTAAAGCACACTTTGAGCACAGTAAGTAGTTGCAAATCTTCAGGTAAATTCTGCAAAACGTCCGCCTAGTAAAATTATTATACCGTTACTGATAACTGAGTCTAACTTGTACTTGTACTAAATACGTCACCGGGCGATGTTGGTGATGCACACAAATTAGCTAGTTTTCATTTCTTAGTATACCTCTCAAAAAATATAGACATAATAATGAAAAGAAGACGATAATCAGGAATAGAGCAAATCTTGATGGTTTTAATACTAACTTAATAGATATACTAATTAAATGTATAACAACGTTTAGACATGGGCGCCCGCCGCAGGTCAACGTGCAGGGGACAAGTCGTTGCTAGAGAAAAGAAAAATTTTGGGGATGCCACACCCAATTGTTACCCAAAACTCGTTAAAATTGTTAAAAAACACGCCTTCTGGGAGCGGACGAAGCAGATTTTACCAAGCATTATTGACAAATTTCCAAAGTCAATTAAACGTAAAAAATAGAGCTGGGCAACAGGCAACAAAAGTAAACTGGAACTGGACCTCGCTCTTGATGATATAATATAACAATCGAATCTGGAATCGTTAAAACTCTTCTTATTTTTCTTGGGTTAGGTTTAATTGAATTTAAAAATTGTATTATTTGTATAGAAATATTGCAGAAACACTTGAGAGCCTATGCCCCTCCCCATAGCCCCTCCTGTAGCCCCCTCATAGATCCGCCTCTGAGGCAAAGTGAAGATAGATTGAAACTTAAATATTTTTATTGTCAAAAATATTGTCACGACTAACAACCGTCCGAACGTTTTTGTGCTACCATATAGAACTAGCCGCCGCCGTGCCGCTCGCTTCTATGTCTGTATGAATCATCGCCCGGTCGGACGCGAAGTTTCAGGATCGCTGGAATTATCTCGATGGCCTCGTCGAGATCATATAGAGTGGCATCGGAATACTTCCCGAATATTCGTGATAGATTTAAGATTATATATAAGCAGACATAAGGCGAATGTTGGGCAGTCAGTCGGTTAGTGAGTTCAGTTCAGTAAATCATTGAGTGTTGAATAGATATTAGTTGTAAAGTTATAAGAGTAGTTTAGAGTGTTAAATTGTATACAGTGGTAGTGAATAAAGAGAGTATTAGTTGAAAATAG
>JAEQML010077833.1:0-12704 GCA_016904865.1 Pissodes strobi | reverse complement strand
CGCTTTCTTGTAGATAAGGAAAACCTATTTAATGTTTTATAACGCTGCTTTTACTGTCTTTATTTACTTATTGTGCGATGTGTCGATTATAATAATGTTCATGAATTCCAAATAATTGTATTTTCAAAAAATCACTTATGAAATTAAAACCTAAAATTGCAATGTATTCGCGAATGTCCAAAGAAAAACAATAAGTAAGGCCTTGTGGAGGATAGACATTGCTAAAATCAGCTGAGAATGTAAGAACCTAGTGTAGGGCAAACATCGCTGAAGCTAGCTGAAGAAGAAGAACCTGGAAGTGTATTTGCTACAGCATTGAAAATAATTATTCTAATACTAAACCCTGTACCTATGTACAGGTGTTCACAGATATTGAGGTTACGGGATAGAACAACTAGAAGAGTACGCACCTCAGTGCATGTACCCAGCTATTTGAGCGGTGTTGAGAGAGACCCGAAAGCCTGATGAATTTGGCTTTTGCCTGCGTATTTATATTCTACAAAATGCTGATGGCTGCATCATTAAGGATTAAAATCGCTCCTGCCGAACGCTCTAGTTGTTTATAATTAACTGTGAATGTTTATATATCATTTTCAAGTTCATGTGCAGTTCACACTTGGGTCAGGGTTATATTTACTTAGTAGGTTTATGCATTTTAGTAGTTCACACATTCCCCCTACCTGATAACGTTGGTCCCCACGTTTGATCCAGACTTCTTAGCTTTAGAAGAGACAAAAAATACCTCAATTCGAGAAGACACACCGCATTTGACATAATTTTACTATAATTTATTATATATTTCATCAGTGGGCTTGTTCTGGCTTAGATCCACTCATTTGCATTTCATTTTGTAGTCTCCCATGCAGTTTTAAGTCTTCGTGTAGTTTGACTCGCTCTTTCTCTGTGATAGTCTGTTAGTGGAGGCTACAGTGGGTTCTTCTACTGCTAGTTATACATGTAACAAAAGAAAAATTATTTCACAAGTTATATTAACAATGTTATAATCGTATCCTAAATTTTCTCGTTTGTGACGTTTTGTTGTCTTATTAACAAAAGCATAGTTCGTTAAACCCGGCTGGCTACTAAAAATGTGCTACTTCCAAGATGTATTTGTTTCTATTGACACCAACGTTTATGTATTAGTAGTCATTGTGTTAATAAAACAACTTGCTTATCACGTATTATTTAAATACGGTCCTGTCTTAGAACACTTTAGCTTATTACTAAATATCTAAGAAATGCTGATCTAGACCAAACTCTCCCGATTTGACTTCTTTAGCTTACTGATTTATACCCTACGCCTAATTGTAACAAATGCAAACCTATCCGTCTTGAGAGCATCAATGTGTTCCTTACTCCGGCCTATAATGCCATCTACTTTTAAAACTAGAGTTTTATGTCTATGTCTTTTTTAAATAATTTGTCCTTCATATGATATCCCCTCTGTTAAGATGCGTCAATCTCAACAGAGTTGACATTAATCCATTGTCTTTATATTCGTTAGCTTGGGGCAGGGTTGGTTAATAGGGATTTATATATAAATATAATGAATTTACCCTTGGCGTTATAAATTAACTTGTTGCTGCCCTTTCTTAAAATAAATTACCTATATTAACAATATTACGGTTTATTGAACGTATTCCTAATTGTTTTAAAATTAAAATGTTGATCTGTACAAAATTTGCCGATTTCATTTGTTCATTTTTGCAATCTTGTGCATTTATTATTGCGTTTGTGTTTGGTGGTGACAAAAAGATTATTTTAAACAAAAAACATGAGGCCTGTTCCCAATTGTAAGTTATGATTATTAATTTTTGAGGCTAATTATTTATTTTGAATTTAAAAAGTTTTTTGTATGGTTTAATCATACATATAACTATTTTCATCATGGCGAAAGGTACCTGGATCGTTGACCGGCGCCTCCACCATACTACCACGAATTGGTGTTTTCTCGTGACGCCACGCCTTACTTAGCGTGCACGAGAATAGCGCAGATTCGGAATCGCTCTACGTCAGGTGAGAAGAGATGACAATGGAGACACGTTGATAAAAACAATAACCAGTTTATTTACAAGCAAACTTAACAACGGTTATACTGTACGTGAGCAATAATAAATCCTTGTTTTGTTTATAGATGAATTAAAAGTTTACACTATACCCAATTAATACTAAATGCATACCTTCACGAGTGAGGGCTTAGTTTAATGTTTCTGGTCACGGTTTTACTAAAAAAGCCTATGCGAGCTGGGTTGTCTTTTATTTATGTATTTGTTTTAATATTTATATGGTGAGTCTTTTAGCGTCTCTTATTAACGGAATAGTTTCATTTAAGTTTGACACATACTTCTAAGGCACTTGCACTACTTATTAAAAATAGCCCCAAAAAATCCCCTTACTGGAAATTTTGATACTTTACTCGTAGATTCGACTCTCACTACTTTTTAGAATCCCCCGTGTAGCGTGTATAGTTCGCACAGCCGTTGTTGACCCTCGAAACGCATGCAATTGCATGCATTTCGAGGGTCAACAACGGCTGGGCGAACTATGCCTGTGTACATGTACATCCAGGTTAGGTCCTGCTGATCACCCTGTACCTATTTAAAGGTGTTCACAGATATTGAGGTTGCGGGATAGAACAACTAGAAGAGTACGCACCTGTGTGCATGCACCGAGCTAGTTGAGCGGTATTGAGAGAGACCCGAAAGCCCGATGAATTTGGCGTTAGCCTGTGTATTCATATTCTACAAAACGCTGATGGCTGAATCATTAAGGACTAAAATCGCTCCCGTCGAACGCTCTAGTTGTTTATAATTAACTGTGGATGTTTATATAACATTTTTCAAGTTACTGTATAGTTTGGGTTAGAACTTAGAACAGGGTGATAGTTACTTTGTAGGTTTATGTATTTTAGTAGTTCACAAGATGTAACTTTGGAATAGGCGAGGTCCTTAGAACCCTGCAAGGCGAGTGGCGCGCGGTGGCAGAGGGATGGGAAGTTATGTTATTATGATGACTACTTGTACTCGTTAAGGTTTAAAGTTTAAGGTGAAAAAATTAGTGGCTTTAATAATATAGGCGAAATAAACCGTGTTTGTAAAAAGTGTTGTTTACAGATCAGAAGTCGGATAACCTACGGTACTACGGATTGTGTTATTTGTTGTGGAGACCGGTGAAAAACGCGATTCCGGCGAGTTGAACCACGTTGGCGTCTTCTTTTCTTCGTGGGTGGCGGCCGCGGCAGGACAAAAACTCTTAGCAATAATTGGTGGACGTATTTTCGCTATCCTTGACAGTGGATTGACATTGGACAATTTTGAGAAAGTCCCTATAAGTGCGTGTGCTGATTATTACTGTAAGAATTGGGGCGTATTTTAACTGTGTATATTGGTGTGCAAATACGTTTTTCTAGTGATTGCCTATCGAGGAAGGCAGAAGTGACGAGTTAGAGCTCGATTACGAGCTTGAATTGAGCGAGGGTGACCACGGCGAAGGCGAATCGGCGATGGAAGACGAAACAGTCTTCATGATTCACAAGCTGTTGAAAGGCGGTTTGACAGCTAGTAACCAACAGGAAATGGCAAAGGCGACAAAACAAAAGGCGGCCGTTGATACTGGCGGGAGGAGAGGCGAAAGATCAGGTGAGAGCGTTCCTATGGCTGTAGAACTTGCTTGTAGCGAAAAGGCGGACTCCGCTTGCAGTTCAGGCTGTATGGGGTCAAAGGCAAAGACAGGCGGCGAAATTATTGATCCTTTCGATCCTGACAGCCAGGACTGTAACGTAGTGGTTGAGCAAAATTCATCAGTTGGGCGATATTCATGATTGGTCGAACTATGAGAGGGCGTATTTTATGCAGGCGAAATTGCAAGGCGCAGCAACGGGCTGGTTTCACCGGTTCGATGAATATGCCCTCTCATGAGAAGACTGGAAGACGTTTCCTAGGGTGCATGAGTTTGCTCAGCTGCTCAAAGCTATGATGGCGAGGGTTAAATTGGACGGCGAAACCATGACCCATTATTATCACGATAAAATGGCGTTGACCGAAGGGTGTGAGCTTTCAGGGACAAAGGCGCTTTCGTGTCTGATTGCCTACATCTCGATCTACGGGCGAATGCAAGGACATTTAGTTGTCCCTCCCTTGGCGATTTGTATATTGGCTTTCTTTTCTCTTTTGACAGGTATCGGCGTCAATCAACCGGTATCGTGGAAATGAAGGAGGAGGAAGTCCAGAATCATATACTGGCGAAGGTGGCGAATACTTAGCGGTCTTCTGAGGCGATTCTCTAATTGAGAACGGCGTTTGGAGAATTTGGGTACCCAAGGCGTATTATTTCCGACCACGGGAGGCGAGGTGTAAAACACCAAGGGACATTGGCCAGGTTGAAAGGCGCATGCAAGTCTAACTGGCGAGGTGCAAATGGCGACTGCTCCGTTGGCGGAAGGCTTGACCTTTGGCGATTTAAGGTCCCAAACACTTTTCAGACTGCAAAGGGCGAGTGAAAACCTGACAAAAATAAGTTGAAATTCGTAAGGTTGCAACCGCAGGTGAGACCTTTAGGGTAGGCGATTTGGTGTTATGGCGAATGCGCAGATCGATAAGATTTGGTTGATTTACTGGCAAGTTTTATTAATGAGGGCTTTAATTGTTGCAGGATGGCCGAATGTAACTTTAAAATAGGCGAGGACGTGACAACCCTGCAAGGAGAGTGGCGCGCGGCGGCAGGAAGGAGCTGAAGGAGCTGAAGTCATGAAATTATGTAATTATGATGACTACTTGTACTCGATGAGGTCTGAGGTGAAAATATTAGTGGCTGTAATAATATAGGCGAGATAATACGTGTTAGTAAAAAGTGTTGTTTACAAATAATCAAATAATGAAATCTATTCAGTTTTAAGATTTAATGTGAGCAAGACACCTAGCTTTATTGGCAATCTCCATACATTCGCGATTTATATTAATAATTACGTTAGCTTAATTACTAATTTTTATAGACCCGGAGATGATGCCCATACTATTTTTTTTGTCTGCGGTCATTCGAAAAAGATAGCATTCTCGGCCTGCTGACATGCCGCAAATCTCGCTATCCTCGTATTGGGTCTGGTGACACATAGGTTGTGTCGATTTTGGCAATTTTCTTTTTTTCACTAGAAAGGGGTTGTCCTATAGAGTAGATTAGGCCAAAAAAAAATAGGAGGATCCGCCACATTTGAGCCGAAAAAATGTCCCCAAAGTTCGAGTTTTGACACACATTTTCAGCACCACTTCACAAAAGCACAAGAAATGTAGACAAAACACACCTGAAAATCAATTTTCGGGTGAAAATATTAACTAGAAGACATTTGCGTAGAACGAGAGCCCGCGAGCGACTCATAGTCCCATTAAACAAAACTAAATTGTACTTGTAAATATCTTCCTTTTTACTGTCAAATGTCGCAATAGCCGGAATAGATGTTTTTACGAAGGCACACTGTTGCCAGACGTTTACTGTAGTTTCGTTAGCAAAATTTTTCTTGTCCGCAGTGCGTGTCTGTATCTTTCTTTTATTTACGTGAATGAATGCAAATGCACACTAATTTTACGAATGAATTACTAATCCATTCGGAAAATCAATGTACAGGGTGGCTCGAATTCTCTATGTACAGGGTGTTCACCCATAATGTCCCCCCCCTTTAACTTTCTTAATTTTTAAGCTACAAAAAAAAAATAAAAAACAAAATTGTTGGTTTTTTTATGTAGTTTTTGCACACGTAAAGAAAAAAACAAAAAATTGTATAGTATACAGGGTAGATCAAAAAGAAACATTTTTTTAAATCTAGCCCCCATTTTTTATTCGATTTTTCGATTCTATGTAAAATTCTAAGGATTTTTAATATAACACACTATATGCCTATTCCTAATACTTTAGAAGTTATTGATAGTTGAAGTCGCTATTTTTTAATTATAATAATAATTATTTAATCATTTTTAAAACAGAAGATACAAAAGCACTAGGTCGAATTGAGGAAACTCAATATTTATACCTCAATGACTTCAAAAGCTAAACAAAAAGTTATATTCTTAGGTGGCTGCTGCCATAAAAAAATAAAAGAACAAACAAAATGGCGACTTCAACTGTCAATAACTCCTAAAGTATTAGGAATTGGCATATAGTGTGTTACATTAAAAATCCTTAGAATTTTACGTAGAATCGAAAAATCGAATAAAAAATGGGGGCTAGATTAAAAAAAATGTTTCTTTTTGATCTACCCTGTATACTATACATTTTTTTGTTTTTTCCTTTACGTGTGCAAAAACTACATTAAAAACCCTACAATTTTGTTTTTTGTTTTTTTTTCTAGCTTAAAAATTAACAAAGTTAAAGGGGGGGGACATTATGGGTGAACACCCTGTATGACGAACTCGAGAACCGTAAGAGATACAGTGTCGGTCAAATTAGGGCAAAATTGTGCATTTAGGTGCCTAATAATATGCCGTTTAGAAAGTTTTAAAATTCTGATTATTTCCGAAGATATCCGAAAGAAACCGAAATATTGAAAAATCGTTTTATTTTTTTCCTGAGCTTATTTAAAAACGGATTTCAAATTGAATTGCACTTTGGCATTGCCATTTTTTCCGCTCCATCCAATGGTGGTACCTAGTTTGGAATCCGACATTGCGTCGTCAAGGAATCATTAACTTTCATTTTTTACATACAAACTTTTTTTATCGTTTTTCAGATGATATTATAAATATATAAATATGAATGTTTTTATTTTTTTGAATGTTTTTTAAATTTATTTCTATTTTTTTTTAATTAATTATTTTGTTTTGGAGTAAAAAATAAATGAACCTCTTTATTAAATTTTACTATTTTTTAATTTTTTTTAAAATAAAGGTTTTAATTTTCCACTTAACACAAAAAACAAAATAAAATATTTAATTAGATTGTAAAAATTCCAAATGACGCCAAAAGAAAATAAGTAATTTAAATAAAAGTGAAGATAAAAAATACAAATTAAAAAAAAATAAAAATACATATTCATATTAATAACGCCAATATCATCTGAAAAACGATAAAAAGATTTAAATTTCATATTTAAGAAAAGGAAGTTGATGATGACCCCTTCAAGATGAAAAGTCGGATTCAAAACTGGATATCACCATTGAATAGAACGGAAAAAGGGGCAATCCAATTTGAATACCAGACCCCTGGTGTTATTAAGGGTTGCTAGCGAATCGCATATAACAGTCCGGGAATATAATTTTTTCGACCTAGGCTGGAAATGTAATTCCCTTACAGCTATTACATCCTCTTCAAAAATAACAATATTTTATTAATTTTATCGCAGAAAAAAATTTATGTGTAGTTCGGAGGAAAAGCACATTCCCGACCTTGGTGCTTTCTGGCCTAGGCTGCGCCTCTTCCGGCAAATTTCACCATCAGCTGAGTCTGTGATACTTTTCTTCTTAAATAACAATATGCGCACTACAATTGGGAAATTATCAGATAAAGCATTGTGTTTAATAGGTTCCAGAATTAAAAACGTGGAACCATACAAAAAGAGCAATAGAAGTAAGTTTTGGCCACCAAAAGAAAGATGGATGGTCTCGTCCAAGAACCTATTGCATTAACTCCCACAAAAAGAATAAAACACCATAATAAAACTTTACTATGCATTGCCAAGACATATAATTTTAACTAAATATAGTTCAGTAAATTTAGCAAATAAGACAAACGTTGTCTATTCGGAAATGACAGCACACAACCTGAATTACCCTACACAGAACAGATGCAAAAAACCATTTATTTGCACGCAGAGTGGACACAGCAATTTCATAAATTAGGTATTTATTCCTTTGCATAACAATTCAAATAGTTTTTACCTATTAAACATGAATCCACCCTATACTTTACGAGGCGCAATACGGTCGTAAAATTATAACAGTGGATAAAGGGAAAATTTTCGGTGAAGTTTGGTATCAGTAGCGGAGGCTTAGAGCGCCTAGAACTAATACATATTAGTATATTCCAAATAATTGAGGGTTTAAAGTCATTTATCAAATAAGAATTTAAAATTGGGGAACTTGGTAGGATTTGCCAAAAGTAGCGATAAAAATCGAGAGTAATTTTATTTCAACAGATAATCCGGCAATCTGAAAAAGTAGTTGCGATTTGAAACAACTCATACCCGTGGCATGCATTTGCATGTTAGAAGTAAAGTCGTAGCGATTATTTAATATCATTTGTTGATAGCGCTTGCGCAAATTACGTTGTGTTTGTGGTAGTTGTTATAGAGTTTGAAACACGCTTCTTTCTTATTAAACTGAATATTTCCCTCATGTATAAAAAATCCCATTAGAGGGGTGCAATTACCGGAAAATTACAGCGATAATTGCACTGTAGAAACCGAAAGAGCACAGCGATAATTGCATCGTACGTATCTATGGTAATTCCATTGTAAACCTACGATGTCAGCGACAATTTATATATAACGTCAAAGTCAAAAAATGTCTCGTTTCGGATAAAAAAATCATATTTTTGCGTCCCTTTACTTTGTTTACAGTTACATGTACGTTTTTGTATTAAAAAAAAAAGAATAAAAATGTATTTTTTAAAACCATGGCCTTATTCGGGAAATATTCCCCCGAATTACACTCGTGCATCAAAATAACCAGATAATTTTGCATTCGAGCGTGTTGTCTTAGAAAAACTGCATTCGGTCATTTTCATATTTTGGAAAAAGAGCCCTCCACCTTCGGTGTCGGGCTCTTTCACCAAAATATGAAAATGAACTCATGCAGTTTTTAGACAACACGCTGTCATGCAAAATTATCGGTAATTTTGATGCACTTGTGCAATTACTTCCGATAATTACCTATCCTTCTAGGACCACTTTCCTCTATCGCTCTACGTTTTATATCTTACTAAGTTAATATTTTAAATCCGCCCTAAAAATAGACTGCCTTCTTAATGCTAGTAATAAAATTTGTTGGATGCTAAACAACTAATCTGTTTGCCACATAATTAAAATATGCCATCTCATTCGCAGGTGGATATTCTTAATGTAGAAGAAAACACGTAACTACAACATTCGTAAAATACAGTGGACAAGTTTACCCCAGACAAAGATTAACTAGGACAAAGTATGACAGAAAGATATTGTTATTTTAAACACTGATATGTCAAAGCAATAGACAGGTGAATAACTAGTAAAAATTAACCTAAGGTAATTAACCGAAGATAGGTCTCTGACATAAAATTGCAGAAATTAAAACAAGACAGGGTAACAATAAAATGTGGCAGTTACAATAAATGAATAAATAAATAAATAAAAAGTCCAGAAAGAACCCAGCAAGAAATGTAACCGTAAAATTGCAAATTCACTAAAAATGCAGGGACTAACCCAAACTAAACCAACTACTCATACTAACCATTCACGGACTACCCATTTACGGAAACAGACAATAACATTAGTGATGTTTAATTTTGTTGATTTTATGTCAGATATTCTGGGCTTAATAACACCCGTGTTTGGTAAAGTTACGCGACTGTAGCTGATATAACTCATCTTTGTGGCATGCAACCAACGGGCCGAGATGCAAGCAACGTGCTCTAAAAGGATCTGGCAGTATGGGGGATGCAACGGGTCCACCCAATATTTTTTCTGCGACAATGGGAGCTCATCGGGCCCAACTTTGTAATTTAAAGATCCTGGAGTCTCTACTGCTAAAAATTTATGTTTTCGGTACGCAGACGATAACTGATATCTCACAGGAAATGCAGTCATTATTTTCTGTAACAAGGACGGCGCAACAAGTTCTGCCATATAGTATATATATATATATATATATATATATATATATATATCTTTTTTTTTTTTTTTTTATATAAATCCGGATTATTTCTCCCCTCTCCGACTCGTGAGAGAAACACGCCGGTAATTTTTTCATCCAGCATTCTGCTCCCTACGTCCGTAGGGTGAGCTGATCACTGGGTCCGCATTTCATGCGCTCTGAGCAGCCTGAGTGAGCCAAGGATCACAGCCTTTTGCATACGCAATGCTAAAAGTTCCGCTACATTTCGACAAGCTGGTATGATTTTAATTTGTTTAAGCAGCGTATCTTTCATGCCCCCCAGGGATCCTATAATCAGCACTACCAATCTCACTGAGTGGCCCCTATACATCCTACGCAGCTCCAGGAGAAGATCCTGATACTTGGTGTGTTTTTCCTCCTCTTTTGTATTAATATTTTTTTCCGATGGTGCTGAAAACTCTATAACATATATGACCTTATTGGCATGGTCAAGGAGGACAATGTCAGGCCTATTGGCCTGTATTGGCCTGGAGGTCGGGAAGGGGTAGTTCCAATAAATACGACACCTGTCGTTTTCCACCACGGATTCAATTTCTCCAGGAATTTGTGGCAACCTTAAGGTTTTGTCAATACCATACGAGTGTCGTAGGTGATAGTAGATCACTCGCAGTGCCGCGTTATGCCGGTGAGTATATGAGGAAGCTGCGTAAGACGGGCAAGCAGATAGCAGATGCCACAGCGTTTCCGGAACTTGGTGACATGCTCTACATCTTACATCCTCAATCACTAGACCTACAATACGGCTTTGGTAAACCAGAGAATTAAATACTCCATCCTGACAAGCCAATATGAATCCCTCAGTTTCAGATCTTAAACCACTTGATCTCAGAAAGCCAAATGTGTACTTCTCGGACAGATTTTGCTGGCTAATGATGCCATAAAAAGCACCATGCACGGGCTTTTCCTTATGTTTATGTAGAAGTACACCATTTTCTGCAGACTCAATTATCTTCTTTAGCTGGGAGTCTCCTAGCCTCGTGATAGAGGCCGGATCTTGCTGTGCAGAGTCAAACCTGAGACCGAGCTCTTCAGCTGCCCTTTCTGCCGCTTTAAATATAAATCCCCCTAGGGTTTGTTGTTCATGGTCACGGACCATCAAAAGCAGAGGGTCAGAGCTCCTAAGAATGGCGCACGTCGTACTCAGGACCATCCTATTGTGCAAGCACTCCAAACTCAGGAGACCACGGCCTCCTTGTTCTCTGGGGAGATATAACCGCGGAACGGATGACTTAGTGTGTAAGCTCTTATGCATATGCATCATTTTTCGCGTCTTGATGTCGAGTTGGCTCAGTTCATTTTTGGTCCATTTTATGACCCCAAAAGAGTATGCCAGAATTGGAATGGCCAATAAGTTAGTTGCCATTGCCTTATTTTTTCCAGACAGCCTCGATGACCAAATCTGCCTGAGTCGATGCTGGTATCGACCTCGGAGAGATTCCTTAACCTGGCTTACCTCCTGAAAGTGGCTTTGTCCTATTCCCAGGTAAGTATACGTCTCCCCGACACCCAATTTATGTATGGCGCCTCCATCAACCAACTGCGCGTCCTCTCCAAAATCCCCGTTTCGTCCTCTCCTGATATGGATGACCGCACACTTGTCGAGTCCGAGCTCCATTCCGACAGCTTGCGTGTACTGCTCCACGATGCGTAGGGACAGTTTAAGGTCCCTCTCTCCGGCGGTGTATATTTTTAGGTCGTCCATATAAAAAAGGTGCGTGACCTTATGCCCTCTGTTTCCGGGTATACCACAGTGATAACCACGAGTATTCCGAAGTGCCACTGACAGCGGGAGGAGTGAAATGCAGAAAAGAAGTGGGCTAAGGGAATCGCCCTGGAAAACCCCCCTCCTGAATGGCACGATATTAGTGGAGACTTTTGTTGCTCTACTGGTAATGTGAAATTGGGTTTTCCAAAGTGGCATCAGTTGCTGGATGCATCTCACTACTGGATCTGGCACCGACATGACTCGGAGCAGGTGTAAAATCAATTTATGATTCGTCGAGTCGAACGCCTTGCGGTAGTCAATCCAAGCCATCGAGAGGTTTCGCTGGTATTGCATCGAATCTTGGGTGATGCATCGGTCTATCAAAAGATTCTCTCTGCAGCCAGCTACCCCTCTCTTTGACCCCCGCTGCTCATGGATCTCTCTAAAGATCCTGCTCACGGACTTTAGCACTCGCATGTACAGAGTACGTGTGAAGAGCTTATAACACGCGTTTAGACAAGTTATGGGCCTATAGTTGTTTGCTTGTGACAGGTCTCCTTTCTTTGGAAGTAGCACTGTCCGCCCCTGTACCACCCACGCTGGTATTTGCTGCTCTCCACTTAACCAAGAATCGAATATCCTGGCCAAGTGGTGGTGGACAACTGTAGATTTTTTCCACCAGTATGTGTTAATCCCATCGGGCCCAGGAGCAGCGAAGTTTTTTGCACCCTGTAAAGCATGCTGAACCTCTTCCAACGTGATTGGCTGGTATTGTCTTTCGGCAGCCGGAAACCCTCTGCAGAAGACCTCGAACTGCCTGAGGGCCGGAATATCGGCTCTGAATGGTTGGGACTTCCCATACAGGTCTGTCCAAAATTGCTCCACTTGTTCAACCGATGGAGGGTTCTCAATTGTAGGAGATGGTGGATTAAACAAACGTGCGGGTCTTTCTTGGAAGATTTTATTTTCCGTTATGGCTCTAGTTCTCTCGATTAGCTCCCTTTTCTTTGCCATAAGGACTCTTATGCGGTCAATGTGGTGTTGCTTGATGGTCAGCAGCACTGTTTGACTTAGAGTGTGATGGGTGCGTCTAAGCTCTGCTGATATTCTACGTACCTTCTGAGTAAATGGCCTACCCGTTCTTT
>JAEQML010077832.1:0-12704 GCA_016904865.1 Pissodes strobi | reverse complement strand
GAGGAGATTTGACTCTCCCTGGTTGGTTTATTAATACATGAAAAAAATCCATTTTCGGCTAAAATATTTAATTACATATTTACATTAAAATCTTTATATTCATTTAAATTAATATTCAAATCTCCTACAAAAATTTCTGTCTTTTGCAAATTTAGGTTGTCAAAATACTTATGAAGATCCTCCAAGAAATTATTTAGATTTGAAGCTGGTGATCTATAACACCCTGTTAGGCCATAAATACAGTCCTTGCCATTTCTAAAAATGCATCTTAATACATTTGTTTCGCTAATTTGAAAGACATTATACTCAACATCAATATTGCTCTTCACATACAAAACCGGTCCATCATTTTTATTATTTGTTGAATCGTTATAAAAAATACTAAAGCCCTTAATCCCAAAATCATTGACATTTTCCACCTTAAAGGTTTCAGATAGCCCAATAACATCTATATCATCCAATTTAATTTGATTTAGGTATATTTTTAGTTCTTCAAAGTTTTTTTAGGATACTACGGATTTTAAAGAGCAGTAAGTTAAAACTATTTTCATCCATAAAACCTTAACCTCCCGTATCCCATCAAACATCCGTGTCAAGAGTCCATATCTATCCACCTCCTCAAAAAATTCTAACATAAATTATTTTCTACAAAGAAGATAAACTAAATATTAGTAGTATAAAAGTGGCTTCCCACGGCCTGTCTTAGAACAGGCCAGACCCGCGCGGCGGACAAGCACAGGTAAGCACGGATCGGGTTTGGCCGCGCGTGAGGTCTTCCCATGGCCTGTATGCGCCTGTGTTTCAAGAGTTTGAAGATAGGGTTCCGTTTAAAAATGTCGCGTGAAACTCGGCATTTTACTTTTCGATAGGTTGACTGGTTGACAGTAGGTTTAAAATAAACAAATATAGAATAGAATATACCTAGTATGTACTTATAGATACCTACGTAATATGTAACATGAAAACATAACAATCATAACATTAAGAAACAACTAACAAGCAAGCGGCTTCTTAGTACTCCTAATTCTAGATAACATATTACAATAGCAATCTACAGCTCACTACAAAACAAGATCACGAGTCGGCCCGAACGAATTTCGTTACTTTTTACCCTTGTCTATACGGTCTAGCGGAAAGGCTCTAAGCGGTTTCGTGGTCTATACGGTTCTGGGTTTCCGATTATGGCGTCCTGCGTTCGATTCCCGTCGGTGGCTTTTAAAAAAATATATTAAGGTTATATTTGTTTTTTTTCTAAATTTGGGTTAGTTTTGGTTCATTGAGCCCTGGAGCGAGCGAAGCGAGCAGAGGGCCATGCGTGAAGTTAAGATTGACTTCGAAACTCGTTCGGGCCGATTCGTGACCTAGTTTTGTAGTGAGCTGTAGATGCTAGTACTTGTTACAAAAGAAAATTTATTCCTATGTAATCTAAAAAATAACATTTTGTTGTGTTAGAACTAAAAAATATAATCCATTGCTTTTTTTTTAAATAGTATTTTTTGGCTTTTTGCCGAAGTTAGCATGGTATATTCTAAGCGCGTGCTTGTAAAATTCTCTACAGGTCTGGGTAAAATTAACTTTTATTTGTGCCTTTTAATATGCTCAACTGTAAGCCTGTTTCTAGAGTCTGTCCATGTATTTTCGCAAAGCGAAAAAATGCGTTCAGTGGGCGTGTTGAATGCTGGAATGGACATTGGACGCGATAAATTGAAATATCATTAGAATATTTTTTAAATTTGTGCTGGAACTAAAAGTTAAATTTCATTTTTCGATGGGCGTTTTGTTTTGCGGCAAATTTGATTCTTGATTGAAAATCGGGACATTTGGCGTCCAGCTATAGGTCTTGGTAGAACGTATTAAAATGGAAAATGGCCCCTAAAATCAACCCTAATCACAGATAACAACAGACACCGACAGGTCGCGACAGATCAGGCCAGGCCGCGCCTTTGAAGTTACCGACTTGCGGCGGATCGGACGCGCAATCACGGATCTTTCCAGGCGACGTCGGACGGCACCCTTCCCACGGCGTGTTGGCCCGAGCTGGCGCGGTCCGGCCTGTGATACCACGGGCCGTGGGAAGCCACCATTATATATTCCGCTCCGCAATGCAAAATAATCCGTACTATCATAACTTTCAAATTTCAACTATATAAGCATTAACATATTTTTGTTTTGTTTTTACCTATAAATCAGATACATTATTTATAATTTTAATTTTGTTATCCACTTTTAAAAACACATTACCAAATCTAGTAAAAACAATTTTTTTTATCATGCTTCCTGATAGCTTCTTTATAGAGTTGATATTTTTTCTTTTGTAAGTCCTCAGCAATTCCGATTTTTGTGCCCATTAAGAATTTGCAATTTTTAAATACCTGGGTCTTATGCTGGTATGTATCAAATTTTATTACAATTGACCTAGTTCTTTCCTTTTTTTCGCCAACCCTGTGCGCCTTCACTATATCATCTTTTTTAATATTGTTTCATTTTTGAATTAAACAGGCTAAGTAATTTTTCAGGCAAATTTTCTCCAACCTCCTCGTCTAAATTATATATACAAATACGATTTATTTTACTTGCCTGCTATAAATTCTCGACGCGCTCTTCCAATTGTTGAATGCGCATTTCTTCTTCGTTTATGGTTTTTTCTAGTATCGTTTCTGTGGCCTTCGATAGTAATTTATCAATAAAGTCGTTGTCATTCAGAAGTTCTTTAAGAGCTTCTTTGATGCTAATTTTCAGGTCACTCGTGATTCTTGGAGGCATGGTAATTACTGCAAAGGCACTTATTAGGTTGATAGTTTTTGTATCGAAAAAAATCCCGTCTTGGGATTTACTTTTTACTTAATTTTTTTTTATTTTTACGGAGCGCAACTGGATACGTCTACTCGCCGCACGCCATTCGACTCCCCAGATGTGTGAGCAATATTCTAAGCGAGGTCTTATTTGCGCTTTGTAGAGCAAGAGCAACTGCTGCGGTGTATAGACTTTTTTGTTGTGAAATAGCGCACCAAGCTTCTGGGGGGCTGATTTTGCGATGTTAGCAACGTGGTTATGCCAGGATATATTACTGTTGATTGAGACACCCAGCAGTCCGATTGAGAAGGATGAAGGAATGGTCGATCCTGCCATAATGATTTCAGGGCCCGCCATATTGGCCCTCTTGGTAAACGTGGCTGCTTGAATCTTTGCTGCATTGAACTGGACGAAATGTCTGTCGCCCCAAGTTTGCCTCCAGGTCTTGATTAATTGCTGCAATCTGCTCCTGTCTGCGGCGATAAGTCTCAGTCACTGGTAAAGGTTTTTCTGATATAAATTGGGAGACATGGGTACCGTCATCTGCAAAACTGTAAACAGGATTATTTGTTTCGCTCAGCAGGTCATTAATATACACTGTGGGCAAAATTAAATTGGAACCCTCTTTAACGCTTAATAACTTTTTTATTTTTAAAGGGTTTTTTACCATTTTTGGATATGTTATGGCCTAAAGTATTGGGATTAAAAAGAACTTCGCAAAGACGATCTACTTCAGTGGCGTACAGAAAAGGGAGTATTTATTAGGTCTTGGTCTTGCATAAGTCTTGTACTGCTTGCATGGTCTTGGTCTTTGTCTTGCAGACCTGGAGCTGGTCTTGGTCTTGGTCTTGCTGTTTCTTCAAGACCAAGACCAAGACCGCAAGACCGAGACCAGTCTCGCTCATCACTATTTACAAAACAATGGGAACTATTTTGAGCAATTCATGAGGTAATGAGGTTGGTTTAGATTACGAATTTTTGTATGCTACGACCTTCATCATCAAACTCTTTAGCGGGTAGTTGTTATGGTGAAACCCCATTAAAACTTGCCCTGTTTTAATTTAATAAATTAAATACACTCCATACATTCGTTATGTTAAGTACTTCAATATTGACAAAACTGATAAGTACCCTGGGGTCAGGGGTTAAACGTATACAGCAGCAAATACCTCAGTAGTTGCCCGCTTGATATGTAAATGGACGTGTTCCGCCAAACTTTCATAGTCTCATCAGTTAAATAAATATTAAATGTTATTCATTTTCAAATTGCCACCCTGTATAATCAAATGGGAAACAGTTGATTTAATACCGAAAATTCATTCTCTATAAAAACTATGAAATAAAATTACAAAATAATTCTAAATTGCAACATAGCGGTTCAGAATGATGGGATTAGGTAGATAAAATCTGTATATTTTGGTTCAGTTTGATCCGAAAAGTGTAAACGTTCAGCTTGGTGGGCTTGTTAATACGTATGTATTCGGTTTTTGATTTATAAAAAGCACTAACATATTCAAGCATATGCACCAAAATATGCTATTCGCATTATTCTATATCCTCTACATTTATTTGTTATTTCTAGTCTGATACAGACCAACTACCCGTAATGCTCTGGTTTTATGGAGGATCATTTAGATATGGCTCATCAAAATACCATAATTTTGGTCCAGATTACTTAATAGAGAAATACGTTGTTGTTGTTACATTTAACTATAGAGGATGTATGTATTGTAGTATATCATATAGTGAAGGGACTATTCGAATACAAATAACCGAACTATTCGATCCTGGCTTGCATTCGAATGCATTCGATTTTCAACGAAGAATTCGAATCCCAGAAATATTCGAATGCGCTAACAATGAATTAATGGTCCCTCGAATGCTGGTTGAATCGATATGAAATATGAATCGGCACAATTCGCGTCAAATGCGATTGTAATATAACTTGTTCGATTATGCTGGTCTGCCGTCTGAGCAACAAATAATAGCGGGCTTTGTTTTGTATTATGGTGAACAATAATCGAAAACGCTATACTATAAAAACTAAAAAATAGAGTAGTTTAATTACTGTGGTAGTTTTTTAATTGTTAATATTTTTCTTCTGTAGTAAACATAGATAGATAGATAGATAGATAGATAATCGTTTATTTATTCCCATGTAAAACAAAGTTACAACAACCCTTCAGGATAAGGAACATGGTAAAAAAAAATGGTAATAACAAAATTACTTAAGATAATATTTTTTAAATACTAGCGCAGTACATGTTTATAAATAACTGAAAATATTTAGTATAAGTACTGACTGACATAACATTACAAAACAAAAAAATATAATAAGGCATTTCAAAACATTAATTATCATGATATGGTAACAAACAAAAAATCTAAAACAAAATTAAGTTATTTTTATCAAAGTTATAGAATTCATTTAAACTGTAGAATGCATTCTGACACAGGAACCTTTTCAAAACAATAATAAGTCGATTTTTTGGGAGTCTGCGCACTTCTTCAGGAATCGAGTTATAAACTTTAGTGATTGAAAACTCAACATTCTTTTGCAGATAAATATAATTATATTTATCGCATACTAGATTCAATCTATTTCTAGTGAGATACTCATGATTCAATATGTTGAATTTTCAAACAAATCCTCATTATTTCTGACAAACATTATACAATCCGAAACATACATGGAAATTACTGTTAAGATGTTTCTTTCAATAAAAGTATTTCTGCAACTTTCCCTTTATTTCATCTTAAACACACTTCGCAGTCATCTTTTTTGTAGAATAAAAATTCTTTGGATATCACATGAGTTACCCCAAAAAATTAAGCCATATTTTATACGAGAGTGAATAAAAGCATGATAGGCAGACAGTGCAGCCTCAACACCCACTCTCTCAGAAACAACCCTTAGAGCAAAAAAGTATTGCGCAACTTTAGTAGCAATATTATTAATTTTAAATGCGGTAGTCGGCAGGTATGACATACATATTTTTGCAATATGCAGAAGATAAGGTGTTTTGGGAATTCAAATTTAAATTATTAAAAAGTGATGATTTTAGTAAATCTTTAATAAACTTTTACATAATATCTAAACAAAACAACTTTTAACAAACATTTTATTTTTTAATCGTGAATGCTTTCGCTAATCTTTGTAAACTATTTTGCTCTTATGCTTAAATGTATCAAGAAAGAAGACTTCAGGATCAAACAATCCAGAATCAGACAATTTGTAAATTTGAATTCGAGAACGAGACTTCGAAGTCACTCGAAATCTCGAGAGGATGAATCGCTAATTGAAACATTTGGGATATCGCGACTAATCCAAATAATTCGATTCTCTGTATTCGAATAATAATTCGATTCTCAAAAGTATTCGAATGCAAGATATTCGATTCACTAACATCATACCTGGGTCTGTTCAACATAGTTGAATGAGATAAGTAAAGTTGTGCTTTGTCTTTATTTTGCCAATGACCGTCAAAATAGCTTAAAAAGTAAGCCAATACCTACGTTGTGTGATTATTATATCTTGCACAACTTTACTTACTCATAATGCATCCGACCGTAACAAAATTAGGGAAATTTGAGGGAAAGGTGCGTCATGTAAATTAAACCACAGATTCCTAATACACCTAATTTATTAGAGGAAACGTGCCAAATTATTAGAGAAAAACATGCCGGAGTCAGCCTGGAATTCACGAGGGGAAAGAGTACGGCAGAGAAACCCTCGAACTAAATTCCTAAACCGAATTATGCTGTATAACCTTTATTAGAATAATAATTAATTAAATTACTGTCTCCCGCGCCGCAATTCGTAGTTTCACACTCGTAATAGTACATAACTAAAGAGATACATCTCCGGCCGGGAATCGAACCCGTCTCCCGCGTGTCAGGCGGATGTGATAACCACTACACTACCGAAGAGTGGTGTAAGTTAGCCAGACGCCGCTGGCAGGTACTGAGGTTCTGGTTACAGAGGTTACTCAGCTAAAGTTGAAATTATCTCTAGAATGATCATTACATCTATAACTAGGTTATTCACCCGTCAGGGTAGGAAAATGTTAGTCATTTCACAAAATTCTTACTTGCAATCACAGTCATACTGAAACTAAAGTTCCAGCACGAAAAGACAGCAAACAATGCATTTTCTGTTTTCATATATAGCAGTGTTGTTCACAGCAAAAAACGATTTCATTAAATATGTACACAGGTAATGCCATCAAATATGATTTATACATGAGAAATACTTGTACAAATTATGTTAATAACAATATTATAAATTTTACTGACCTGTAATGACACTAACCCAAACTAACCCAGAAGCAAAACAATTCACCAAAATAAAACGTACACTGCGCCGGCTTTTGACTATCTATCTCCGTTCTCGAGCGATACCCTTTCGGATCGTCTCCAAAAATCCTCGCAAAACCCGACTTCAATTTATAACTTATTTTTCTCTTTTTCTTTCTTTACATATCTATATATAGGGTGTCTCATGTAAACCAATGTGTTTCAGGTCGTTGCAAAAATCGGCCAAATGAAATAAAGATGTAGAAATGAGCAAAAAGGATTTGAAACGCCAATGAAGTAGATCCGCTTTGCAATTGTGATTCTAATGGCTTAGGCCATAACATATCCAAAACTTATAAAAAATCGTTTACAAATAAAAAGTCACTAAGCATTAAAAAAGGATCCAATTTAATTTGGCCCACGAGACATGGCTTTACCAAAATTAAAGTATACATTTTAATTTTGTTTGTAGTGACCTGGTATTATAATGGTCAATATTCCGAATCGTTTCAAATCTTTTTTGCCCATTTTTACATCTTTATTTCATTTGGCCGATTTTTGCAACGACCTGAAATACATTGGTTTGGCAAAATACACCTTTTTCTGTACGCCACTGAAGTAGAGCCTCTTTGCAAAGTTCTTTTTAATCCCAATACCTTAAATGATAAAAAAGCATTTTAAAATAAGAAAGTTATCAAGCAAATTAAATTGGATCCTTTTTTAATGCTTAGTGACTTTTTATTTGCAAAGGATTTTTGATAATTTTTGGATATATTATGGCCTAAGACATTAGAATCAAAGAAAACTTTGCACAGCGGGTCTACTTCATTGGCGTACAGAAATTTTAAATGTACTTAAAATTTTTAAAATTAAAAAAATATATAATTTTAAATTTTAATGTACGCCACTGAAGTAGACCCGCTTTACAAATTTCTTTTTGATCCAATATCTTAGGCCATGACATATCCATAAATGATAAAAAATCCTTTGAATATAAAAGGTCATTAAGCATTAAAAATGATCCAATTTAAGTTGGCCCACAAGACAAGGTTTTTCCAAAATTAAAGTATCAATTTTTATTATTGTTTGTATTGACCTAGTTTGGGTTAGTGGTCAATATTCGAATCCTTTCAAATCTTGTTTGCACATTTCTACATCTTTATTTCATTTGGCCGATTTTTGCAACGACCTGAAATACATTGGTTTTGAAAAATACTCCCTTTTCTGTGCACCACTGAAGTAGACCGTCTTTGCAAAGTTCTTTTTAATCCCAATACCTTAGGCTATAACTTATCCAAAAATGATAAAAAAATCCTTTGAAAATAAAAGGTCATTAAGCATTAAAAAAGGATACAATTTAACTTGACCCACAAGACATGGTTTTTTCAAAATTAAAGTATCAATTTTAATTTTGTTTGTATTGACCTGGTTTTTTAATGGTCAATATTCCGAACCCTTTCAATTCTTTTTTGCCCATTTTTACATCTTTATTTCATTTGGCCTATTTTGGAACGACCTGAAATACATTGGTCTTGAAAAATACTCCCTTTTCTGTACGCCACTGAAGTAGATCGTCTTTGCAAAGTTCTTTTTAATCCCAATACCTTAGGCCATAACATATCCAAAAATGGTGAAAAACCCTTTGAAGATAAAAAGGTTATTAAGCATTAAAGAGGGTTCCAATTTAATTTTGCCCACAGTGTAGATGAGGAACAGAGTTGGTGAAAGTATTGCGCCCTGAGGCACGCCCGCGGTAATGGTGAATGTGTCTGAGATGTATTCATCAACTGCAACGTGCAGAGATCGGTTCTTAAGGAAACTGGCAAGCCAGCTGCAGAGGGAGGCTGGCAGTTCGAAGGACGACAGTTTGTTAAGCAGTCCGTCATGTCAAACTCTGTCCAATGCTTTCAAAATATCCAACGCAATCGCTCGAGACCCTCCGTAGTTTTTAATTGCCCTACTCCATATATGAGTGACATAAGCAAATATATCTCCTGTATATCTCTCTTTGCGAAAGCCGTATTGATTATCGCTGGTTATTCTGTTGTTCTCGAGGTACTTGAGTAGTTGCTGATTGACTACACGTTTCATGACTATGAAGATTATTGGAAGCAGGGCAATTGGTCGATAGTTTGAAGGCGTGGTTTTCTTGCCTTTTTTGGAACAGGTTGCGCTCTAGTGACTTTCCAAGAAGATGGGTTAATCCCTATACCGTAAGACAGAGCAAAAAGCGTAGAAAAAACGGGTGTTAGTTCGTTGGCGTCGTTCTTTAACACGATGGCAGGAATTTCGTCCGGTCCTGATGTCTTTTGCGTATCTAGTTCTTTAAGGATTTTACGAATATCACGGTGATGAAACTTGACTTCTGCCATGGTAGTGTTGATGTATGATATGGTGGGAGAGCCTTGCCTTGGGGGACGTCTAAGGTAGAGTGCGATGAAAATATTTTGGCAAGCATGTTTGCCTTTTCCTTGGCTGTAGTCGCCGTGATGCCACGTTAGTCTGTCAAAGGTGGGAGAGACTTTTTATAAAGTTATTACTTACTGCCTTTGCTATCGACCAGAAGTTCCTGGAGCCACTGGGGCATTGCAACAGTTTATTCCTTATCCTTTGACTGTGTTTGTCCTTAGTTTCGTCGATCACACATTTGCATTCATTTGTCGCTTCGACCAATTAATTGCGGTTTTCAGCGATCTGATTTTGCTGCCAGTACTTGTAGGCTTGCTGTTTCCTACATACAGTTTTTTCGCATCTTCTGTAGATCCAGTGCTTTCCATTTGACGGTAACTTGATGGAATTTGGGATGTATGCTTCCATTCCTGAGGAGCAGCAGATTGACGGGTCGTTAGTGCCATAGTAGACGTCGAGCCAACGAAAATCTAGGTAGAACTCCCTTAGATCGCCCGAGTTTGCAGAATTGTAATGCCAAAATTTGCGAGGCAGTGGTGGATCCTTCTGTAGAAGTGGCAATTCACAAACGGCTGTAATAAGTTTGTGGTCGAAAGTACCTAATGGCGGACCAACTGTAATTGTGTACTCGTCAGAATTGATGGTTAGAAAATGATCCAGGAGGGCGGCAAATTCGTCCCTCTCTGAGATTCGAGTTAGTTCGTCTACAAGTTGAGTAAGCCCGCAGCTGATGGCTGTAATGTTTGAGCCAGTTGGTGTTGTGGGCATTGAAGTCTCCCAGAACGATTATATACTGTTAAATGTCCAAAACTATTTTCTACAAATTTCATTCCTTTAGATCCCTAGTCACATAAGATTAATATCAAAATCTGTAATACAAAATATATCATAAAAAATCCTATACACTTGCATGAAAAATATTATCTACCTATGCCTGTATGTGAGCGGACTTGGCTTACTGGCGGACCGGATAGGTGCACCCATGCATATGTATACGCAGGCTCGGCTTGCTGGCGGACCAGGTACCTACATCCGCTGTGTACAAAGATCAGCTCCGTTTACTTGCGGAGCAGCTACGTGCTTCTTGGGTATGTAAGACATGGTTAACTAATAAAATTGATGCTCCGCGCTGCGAAAATATATACTCGCGGCATAATGACGTTGATCTACATACAAGTACAAAATATCCCGGATCGGCCTACTAGCGGTCATACCGAGTGAACCGAGAATCTAGATTCATTTTATAGATACTTGAAATGTATTAATTTTCGGTGACAATATTATAAACATTATCTTCTTGTATTGTTATATTTGTATCATCATTGTTGCATATTTATTACACATGTACTTAACTTTAATATTTATTCAATCATTTAAAATTCTAGTTTCCGAAGTCGATAAAGTAGATGCGATATTATACACACTTGAGGGATAACTAATCCACTTGAAGTATTAATCACATAATTGGACCAAAGAAGATCAGCAGGCAAATTTTCATTCTTAATAAATTGAAGCACCATATATTGGGAACAGATGCACATCATTCGTCGCCTCTCTTGATAGACGCTTTTTAGGAGTATTTTTTAATAATATGAAATAAGTATATGAATTTAAATAAAAATTTGGCAAATTATCCCTGGCATTTTAACACCTATTTAAATTTTTTTAATTTATTTTATGCTTCTCGATTCAGTCAGTGAAGGATCTTTCAAAGGTAGGGGGCCAAATATTTAAAAAATAATTGCCTCTACTAAATCTCATTTATGAAAGAAACGGTTGCTTATTTTATTTAAAAACTGGAATCAATTTTATTAAAATTATTCAATATTAATATACTAAAAATATATTTTAATACATTCTATATACCGATAACTGATGGGATTAAACATCTTAATTTCAGGAATGACTGAATAATCAATCATAAAATTAATCGCTTGTATTACGTTACCAAAAACGAAATAATTATCCTTACGCTCAGGCAATAGTAAATAAAGGATGACTGGAAATTAGTTGCAATCACAGCGTCACAGTATAGCCTTATAAATCTCAGCACCGGCAATGCATAACATTAATCAATATAGTCGGAATGGGAAAGCAATAAATTGAATTTTCTACAATGACGGGTGCAATATTTCGCCATAAAATATCGAGTTCACCAGCAGGAAATAGTATATTATTTTATATGGAGGAAAAGCGATACTTTTCATGGCGCGCTCGTGTTTAACAGCCGAACGGAGTGAGGCTGGTAATAGAGAGCAAGCCATGAAAAGTAACTTTTCCTCCACATAAAATATGCTGTCTTTTCTTCAAATGTCGACAAATTAATGCTAAAAAATATCTCTTTTTAATAGTAATAATAATAATTATTATCAAAGATAAGTTGGTTTTCAAGGCGGCTTAGACCGGTGTCGGTGAATAGGCATAGGTCGTTGCTATAGTAATGTAACATAAAGCTGTCAGTGGACACTGTCAACAATAATTATTTTTTTAAAATTGCGTCTCCGATTGCGTTTTAATTCCGTATTGATAAGCAGTTATTGAGTAAGTTCGATTAAATAATAACCAATTTATTCCTAAATTAGTGATTTTTAGAAATGCAGTGCACAAATTGAGTGATAAATACAAATTTTAGTTTAATAATTGTTGAGTTGTTGACGCTTGCTTTGTTGTTTATTTGTATCTATGTTGCTATGGTAACACTTTTACCTCCGCCGGCGGAAAAGTGAAAAGTAAAGCTCCGGCGGAGGAAAAATGAAACTCCACGGCCGCCTACACAGTCGAGTAATGACAGATTTACTGACGTTTGAAGAAAAAAGATGTTTTTAAATTGCAGTCGCTTAGGTATGTATAGCATATTTTTAAGAACGGGTGCAAGAATTTGTCATCTGAAATTCCTTTGATTTTAGGCGGACAGTTTTTTGCATTTTTAATCCTTTAACTCCAACCCCTATTTTTTAAAAAAGTTCTCTACTACATATTATATAGATATCATCCTTTAATGCAAAAAATATAAAATAAATATTGCATTTCGTTTTTCGAAGATTAAAAAAAAAGAATTTGTTTATCGTTTTATTTTAAATATAATTTCAGTTCAATTATTCATCTATCGGCATCAATAAGCCAAATGCAAATATAAAAGATTAAAGCTTAAGTAACCCTAAACATCCGTGGCTCAAGCAGGAAATGAAAATATTAACGATGCGACG
>JAEQML010077831.1:0-12705 GCA_016904865.1 Pissodes strobi | reverse complement strand
GGCTTTTATCTCATCTAAACCTCTGTTCAATTAATCTAGAATATCTTAGTGTAACGGTAAAATTCAAGTTTTTAAAACTATTAAATAAAATTATATATTGATATATGCTTTACTGCATATTATCGAAAGCTGTCTGGTAAAAAGAACTTATCTATGATCATGGGAAAGTCTCCTTTTCCCCTTAATTTCAGTTAGAAAATGCTATTTTTCCACTAAAATGTTAGTTGGAAGAATAATTTTGAGCAGCTATTTTGCGCGTGCTGTTTGAAAATAATTACATTGGACTCATAATCACGGTGATCTCGACAAATGACTAATCAAGCTTGTTGGGTTGCAAGTTACTTGATTATTTAAATAGGTCCATTTAATACAAATAAAATGCTACCAACATCACTACTCAAAGGTATTTTACATATCAATCAATATATTGCCAAAAATGCAATCACATTATTTATCTTTCAATGCGAAAATAGATTAGAACTTGTATGCAGCAAATGAAAATTAGGAGATTCCCTTACGTGTGTACTTCTAGAACTCGGCTTCGTCGCGGTCTGCAATAAGCATATGCTAAGGTATTCTCATATATTTCCCACTCGCTACAGAAATATCCGTTCATTACCAGCCTTCAATTGAATACCTGCACTTCCTTTTCAAAGAAAATAGTTTCAAATGCAAATATAATTGTTGTTATACTAAGCATGTGTTACTTGAAACATTTTCTAAAAGACAATATTTAGAGATCGCAAACACCCAAAACTTTACTCACTCTCCTTAAAACACAGCGATAATTAAGTGTAGAACCAATTGCGTACTTCTGGACACATAAAGGCTGCTACTCGCAACTGATGGTGATCGACAGATGTCAGAAGGTTTTTGCAACTTAGTATAAAGAAAGACATGATGCATTGCTCAAAATTGTACACCAATAATTGCAAACTAGAACTATACCGCATTGTAGGAATCCCAACACACATTCTGATATCAATCTATGTTTCCTTATATCCATATACAGGGAAAATACGTCTACAACGTTTAATGACAGATTCCTGACCTCCAAATAGACCGATTTAAGCCAACTTAGTTATATCCGACATTGCTTCGTTTAGCCTACAGAGAGCGTCAAAAATTACAAAAAAATCGGATTTTTTTAAATTACGTGAAAGCGTGCTAATTGATTTTCACCATATTTGGTGTATATTCTAACACCATAACGTGAGGCTTTCCAGTGGCATAGTCACCTGGTGTAAATAAGTGGAATTTTTTTTTATGGCACTGGCACACACACTAAAGGGAGATCCTATGGCGCTCGACGAGCGGTGTGTGTGCGAAGATGTTGATTGACACGGTTCTTGAATATTTGTAGGTTGTAATTAGTGGGAAACAGATGTCCTGGAAGTGAGTTCCAGAGTGATCCAGTGCGCCAGACAAAGGAGTTCTGGTAAAGCGATGTTCTAGGTGTTTCTAGTTGTACGACGAACTGGTGCGCTCCTGCCGTCTGTCGGGACTGTCTGACAGGAGTTGCCAGGGACGGGATGATGCAGGCCAAATCCTGGGAACATCTGCCGTGAAAGTATCTGTAAAACAGAGACATATCGGCCACATGTCTGCGATGTTCCAGACTATCCAGATTCCGGGTCAACTCCGGATCCCCGACGAGACGCACAGCCCTCTTCTGAATGGAATTCAGCAGCTTTAGGGTATGCTTTGGTGCGGCACCCCAGATATGTTATTTGCGCTTTGTACAGCAAGAGCAACTGCTGCGGTGTATAGAGTTTTTTGTTGCGAAATGGCGCACCAAGCTTCTGGGAGGCTGATTTTGCGATGTTAGCAACATGGTCATGCCATGACATATTGCTGTTGATCGAGACACCCAGCAGCCCGATTGACGAGGATGAAGGAATGGTCGATCCTGCCATAATGATGTCAGGGCCCGCTGTATTGACCCTCTTAGTAAACGTTGCTGCTTGGATCTTTGCTGCATTGAACTGGACCAAATTTCGATCGTCCCAAGTTTGAACTTTCTCCAGGTCTTGATTAATTGCTGTAATCTGCTCCTGTCTGCGGTGATGAGTCTCAGTCGCTGGTAAGGGTTTTTCTGATCTAAAGTGGGGGACAAGGGTACTATCATCTGCAAAACTGTAAACAGGATTATTCGTTTCGATCAGCAGGTCATTAATATAGATGAGGAACAGAGTTGGTGAAAGTATTGCGCCCTGAGGCACGCCCGCGATGATGATGAATGTGTCCGAGATGTGTCCATCGACTGCAACGTGTAGGGATCGGTTCTTAAGGAAACTGGCCAGCCAGCTGCAGAGAGAGGCGGGCAGTCCCAAGGACGGCAGTTTGTTGAGCAGTTCGTCATGCCAAACTCTGTCGAATGCCTTTGAAATATCCAACGCAATCGCTCGAGACTCTCCGTAGTTTTCAATTGCCCTACTCCATATATTTATTTATTTATTTATTTATTTAAATACAAACTCCACAGATTTACATCCATTTACGGAGTAGGACAGGACATGTCAAACCATACTAATTACATATCACCTCCAATAGGTGATTAATTGTTTTCTTAAATCCATCCAAACCCAATGCAAAAATATCAGTCATCTCTAATTTCATTACACAGCCTGCACATTACAATAAGAGGAGAATTGTAGTAATAATTTGTTCTTGCATTGTCAACATATAATGTTAATGGACTTCGTGTCCTATAGGATGGTACATAAAAATTCAGACAACTTAACAAACTTGGATCATAAATTAGGTTATGCAGTAGTTTATAAATAAACACCAAAGAAGCAAATTTTCTGCGCATATCCCAAGATTTGATGTTTAGGGAGATTATGACATCCTGCTTAGCTATATGGAACTCATACAGCCCTGTTTCTTTGTAGTGAACATACCTTAGAAATTTATTCTGTATTTTCTCTATTTCATATTTGTGATTTTTGTAGTATGGGTCCCATATAACCGAACAATACTCAAGAATGCTCCTTACATAAGATATATACAATATTTTAATACATTTAATATCACGAAATAGCTTACAGCTCCGGACAATAAAGCCATACATTTGTGTTGCTTTATTTACGATATTGGATATGTGGGTTCTAAACGTCAACTGCATATCAAAAGTAACACCAAGATCTCGCATTTCTGTGACTTCACTCAATAGTTTACCACCAATCGTATATGGGAACCTCATAATATTCTTCTTTTTTGAAAAGTGCAGAACAAAACATTTGTTTATATTAAAAAACAAGTTATGTTTAAGTGTCCATTGATGTAACTTATTAAGATTCAGATGCAGCTCTCGGCAATCTACCCCATCACAAAGCCTTGAGTATAGCTTCAGATCATCTGCAAACATCAATATATTTGAATTTGTTATTTCCGTTACTATATTATTAATAAACATTAAGAACAATAATGGTCCAAGATTTAAACCCTGTGGGATACCAGATGTAGCCAAATAGTAGGCAGAATAATATCCTCTTATAACAACCCTTTGATATCTCTCCTCCAAGTAAGACTTAAAGAATGCTACCAAGTTATCATGAAATCCGAATTCCTTACTCAATTTTGTCAAGAGAATTGTATGAGACACCTTATCAAAAGCTTTGGCAAAATCTGTGTAAATTACATCTACTTGAAATTTATTGTCTAGACTTTCAGCTATATACTGCGTGATATTACACAAATTAGTGCTTGTGGACTTATTACTTAGGAAGCCATGTTGATATACACTAATCTTATGCGATACATAGCTGTAAACATATTTATATATAACACTTTCAAATATTTTTGCTGGACAGGACAACAGGGAAATAGGTCTATAATTTTGTATATTTGATTTATCACCACTCTTAAAGACTGGACATATTCGAGTTTCTTTCCATTTTTGCGGAAATATATTGCTTTTAAGTGAAAGGTTAAATATGTCTCTAAGTGGTTCAGCCAGAAATCCTATCATGCCCTTAAAAATATAGGACGGGATGTTGTCCGGCCCAACTGCTCTGTTAATTTTAAGTTTTTTCACAGCATCACAGACATCCTCATATGTGACCTCCGTAATGCGGAGTACATCAGAGACATCAAAAATGTCCATATTTTCTGGATTGTGAATATTGTTATCATTGTACACCGAGCTAAAGTATGAGGCAAAGGCATTTGAGATACTCCGGCCCTCAGTGTATTCAACATCATCCAAATGCACATTACTAGGAGTACTTGTTGATTTTTTGTTATTATTTATATACTGCCAAAAAGATCTTGGATCCTGATTAATATCAAGCTGAATTTTGTTAAGGTATTGTTCATGGACATTTTTAATGTCTCTTTTTATTTTTGAGCGTAACTCAGTATATTGATTTTGATAACATAGATTACCAGTTTTTTTAAATTTATTTCTGAGTTTATCTTTCTCTTTGATGTCTCTAATAATACTCTTACTAAAGTATACAGGATACCTGCGCACAGGTGATTTACTTTTTGGTACACATATTCTAAAAATGTCATTGATTTTATCATAAAAATGTTCCACAGCCAAATTTATATGAGTGACATAGGCCAAAATATCTCCTGTCGATCTCTCTTTGCGAAAGCCGTATTGATTATCGCTGATTATTCTGTTGTTCTCGAGGTATTTGAGTAGTTGCTGATTGACCACACGTTCCATAACTTTGGAGATTATTGGAAGCAAGGCAATTGGGCGATAGTTTGAGGGCGTGGTTTCCTTGCCTTTTTTGGAACAGGTTGCACTCGAGCGAGTTTCCAAGAGGATGGGTAAATCCCTTTTCTGTAAGAAAGAGAAAAAAGCCTGGAAAAAACGGGTGTTAGTTCGTTGGCGCAGTTCTTTAGCACGATGGCAGGTATTCCGTCCGGTCCTGATGCCTTTTGCGTATCTAGTTCTTCAAGGATTTTGCGAATATCACGGTGAGAAAACTTGACTTCTGCCATGGTAGTGTTGATGTTCGGTATGATGGGGAGAGTCTTGTCTTGGGGCACGTCTAAGGTAGAGTGCGATGAAAACATTTTGGCGAGCATGTTTGCTTTTTCCTTGGCTGTAGTCGCCGTGATGCCACGTTGGTCCGTCAAAGGCGGGAGAGACGTTTTTGTAAAGTTGTTACTTACTGCCTTTGCTACCGACCAGAAACTCCTGGAACCACTGGGGCATTGCAAAAGTTTATTCCTGATCCTTTGATTGTGTTTGTCCTTAGTTTCTTCGATCACACGCGTGCACTCGTTTCTCGCTTCGATAAAATAATTGCGATTTTCAGCGGTCTGATTTTGCTGCCAGTACTTATAGGCTTGCTGTTTCCTTCCTACAGCTCTTTCGCATCTTTTGTCGAACCAGGGCTTTCCTTTTGATGGTAACTTGATGGAATTTGGGATGTATGCTTCCATTCCTGAGGAGATTACTTGCATGATCTCTTCGCAGCAGTCTGACGGGTCGTCAGCGGCAAAGCAGACGTCGAGCCAAGGAAAATCTAGGTAGAACTGTCTTAGATCGTCCCAGTTTGCAGAATTGTAATGCCAGATTTTGCGAGGCATGGTGGATCCTTCTCCATGGGTGGCAATTCACAAACCGTTGTAATAAGTTTGTGGTCGGAAGTACCTAATGGCGGACCAACTGTAACCTTGTACTGGTCAGGATTGGTGGTCAGAAAAAGATCCAGGAGGGCGGCGAATTCGCCCCTCTCTGAGATTCGAGTTGGTTCGTCTACAAGTTGAGTAAGCCCGCAGCTGATGGCAAATGCTTCAGCTTCTCTACCTTCGTTGTCGGTCTTGTTGTGATGTTTGAGCCAGTTGGTGTTGTGGGCATTGAAGTCTCCCAGAACGATTATTTCTGAACTGGGGTGATCCACCTGTATTGAGTCAAAAGTGGTAGCTAGTGTTGTGAAAAAGCTTTGGTAGGCTCTATCGCTCGGAGGGCGATAGATACAACATATGAACTTGGTTAATCCCTTGGCGGTGAACTTGAGCCACATGACGTCAAGGTTGTTCGGTTCGAGTGTTTCCTCGCGGTGACATGAAAGGTCGCTTCGGACAAAAAGGCATATTCCGAACTTATATCTAAATCGGGTATGTAAGTCGTAACTAGGATAGAGTTGTTGTTGTAGAACATACTTGTGTTTCTGTAAGGGCTAATATGTGCGGTCTATTTGCTTGTAGATGTTGGTGTACCGAATTTATCTTTGTATTTAGGCCTCTTATGTTGCAGAAATCTATTCTAAATTGGTTCGGTATCTTTGCTGTCTGTGAAATGCGGAATGAAGGGCTCCCAGGGCCACCCAGCGCCCGGAGATCCGAATGGCCGGGGAGTTTACTTCCGGAATATTTTGATCCTGGAAGCACCATCATGTCCATATATTCCTACTGTGGAACCCGGGACCACCAGCGCGGAAGCGGAACGTGATTTGGGAAAACCACTTAGCGCTTCCCAATTCTGGTGGGGTGGTCTTTCACCGGACGATGCGAGTAGGCTTAGGCATCTACCACCTAGGGCTCAGACTCATTCCTTTGGCGGTCCCTAGTCTGACAGGGGAAAAAATGGGGTTTGTTGGGTCACTCCCCAGTGATCAGCTCCAGACTTTGTACTTTGGTGTTCTCCAGCCTGGAGGAGGACGATGGGATTTGATGGGCCACATCCCGTGGCAACTCGGAATGGTGGGAGCGTCACTCCCCGTAATCAAACTCCTCTCACCAGTTTGACGTTCCTGCCAGCCAATACAATGCAGCCCCTCTTGTCACAAACTGTCATTGATCAGCTCCAGACTTTGTACTTTGGTGTTCTCCAGCCTGGGGGAGGACGATGGGATTTGATGTGCCATTGAAGTATAATGTACTTTTCTTACTACTTTTATGTATATTTTTCTACTTTATGTATATATTTTTCTACTTTTTATGTATATATTTATTAGAATTGTAATTATTTTAACACCTCTCTGCAGCCAAGCAAAAAAAACTAGCCAAGCAAAAAAAAACAGTCAAGAACTTTAAAAAAGTTCGAATTTTGTGTGGATAGTGGCAATAATCGCTCATATTGACTGAATATTCATTATTATTGAGATTTTAAATATATAATGTTGGTATTTTACCAGCCAAGCAAAAAAAAGCAAAAAGAACAAACTGTAGTAACCGATAGTTACTGCCACACGACAAAAATTTTTTTTAACAAGATACATAAACATTTTTAACATTTTATTATTAGTTTATTATTATTATCATGTAACCGCATAAAATTGCATATGATGTTGTATAGTTTATCTTTTACATTTTTGAATGTTTATTCGAATGTCCTCATTTTTGCCACAACAAAAATAAGGAGCATTCACAAAAGAGGGGAGGTGTAGTGTATCAGAAAAACACTCGGTATTTCATAAATTAGATCGTGACGGCAACCCGACTATTTCGAGGTCCAGACGAAGGTTATTTACATTACCTACTACATGTAATATTATTGTTTAACTGGAATAAACGAGATAGTCGACGCAGGTGACAAGGCGAAGTCAACCTTGTTGAATTGGTATTGTTATTGTAACATTATATTTATAGTACGAATCTACACCAACCAGAGTAGAGTAGAGAGAGAATAGAAGACTGAGTGACGCATTGATATGCGTACGTAGATTATAAGGGTATACATTATGTCGCGTTACTCTCTTGTATATTCCTTGCTATAATTAATACAGAACTCTATAGTTACCTGGAGTTTTATTCGATAAATAAAAGGAGTTCTACAAAAAATTCACAGCCCTTTACAAAGATTCAACCGGGGGAGACATTGAAAATGCCGAAGCAGAATGCAACGCTTATTAAATTTGAGATCTGAGAAAACTCATAATTGTGTTGAAAGTAATAGTTGATGTAAGTTTGGGTTAGATCAGATTAGATTACGTAAGTTTAGTTTATTAAATATACCACATAAATGCATATTACTTCAATTTTCGTTGTTTTCTACAATTTAAAACGTTTAGGGTGGTTATAAAAAGCAAAATAACATTTGCATTCGATTCGTCTCTCATTCCCCGATCTAACGTGGTTGGTTTCACTTAGTATGAACTTATTTTAATAATTTGAGTCGGTTCCGATACGTTATAATCAATTTTAATAGACTTCGTTAGTTTTGGTTAGTCGTCCAATCAACTTTCGGTTAGTTTCAGTTAGTCTCAACTTATTTTAGTCATTTGCACAGTGATTGGATACGTTATAATCATGGACCTGGATCTCGTCTCTGCGACGGACGGAGCAAGGGGAACAGCGGACACGTAGTTTTCGCACAGTGACGCTTCTTATACGTTAAGGAATGCTATAAACGTGACGTCACATGTTAACAGTCCTTTGGATTTTTGATGTCATCAACTTTCTGGCAACACATATTTTTATTTTCCGATACCGCGATCGATTTGGAAGATTTTTTACCCCTTGAAAAATTTTCCTAGGATAAGCGGTTTTGCCAGAAAATTTTTTTTTTCAATTACTTGCATGCACATAACATTCAATAAAAATAATTAATTATTTAATAATTCATTACTTACAATAATCACTGTACCAGTTTTCGTTGCTATGGTATTTGATAATTTGACATACGTTAAAAATATTAATTTGAAATCTCTATTTACCACTAAACTATACGAACTCCGAGAAAGTTGATATGCTTTTGGTGTACGGGTTTTGCCACAGAAACGGGCGTGAAAGTGTTAGGGTATACAGGGAGAGATATATTAACCGTCTAGTGCCAAATCACCAAACATTCGGGAATATTGAGCGCCGTCTTCGGGAAACGGGGCAGCTTTGCGAGAAATCTTGAAGGTAGGGGTCGCAGGTGAACAACTCGAACTGTCCAAAATGAAGAGGAAATTTTGGAAAGGACTGAAGAAGAACCGAGTGATAGTGTCCGCCTTTTAGAACGTGAATTAGGAATCCCTAAAACTAGTATTCACGAAATTGTAAAAGAACAGTTATTACATCCATACCATGTCCAGAAAGTGTAGGAACTTTTAACGATTGATTCTCCCATACGCCTCGAATTTTGCCAGTTTATTCAATACAAAAGAATCCGTGATCCATACTTCAGCAGAACAATTTTGTTTACCGACGAATTGTGCTTTACAAGATCTGGAGTTACCAATCTGCATAACGAGCATGTTTATGCGAATGAAAATCCAAATGCCATTAAAGTTGCACATCATCAGCATCAATTCAAAATAAATGTATCGGCAGGTATTATTGATAGCTACCATATCGGTGCTGTGGAGATTCCAGACAGATTAGATGGAAATACTTATTTAAATTTCTTGCAAAATACGCTACCGATTCTTCTAGAAGATTTGCTTCTTTTGCTTCGACAGAGATTATGGTATATGCATGATGGTGCTCCACCTCATTTTTCTGCTGCTGTTCGACAGTATCTGCATCACCAATATTCCAACAGGTGGATTGGAAGAGGCAATGATGCGCCAGTAAGATGGCCATCACGTTCCCCGGAGTTAAATATGTGCGATTTATTTTTATGGGGCGCTTTTAAAAAAGAGGTTTACAAGACAACTGTAAATTCTCGCAATGATTTATTGGCGCGAATTTTAAATGCTGGCACCCTTTTTAATAAACCCCAGACTCTAAATAAAGTCCAACTTCATTTTTTAAAGAGTGTCACTAAATGTATTGAGCAAAATGGAGACAATTTTGCACATTTGCTTAAATAATGTTTTCTTCTTGTTTAATTTTGCCACTTTTTTAAATAATATCTATTTATTTGCTCCCTGTTTCATTGCTGTGTTTAGTAGTTAGTCAAGTAGTTGGTCAAGTTATTGAAAATATTTTTTTCTGGCAAAACCGCTTATCCTAGGAACATTTTTCAAGGGGTAAAAAATCTTCCAAATCGATCGCGGTATCAGAAAAAAATATCTGTGTTGCCAGAAAGTTGATGACATAAAAAATCCAAAGGATTGTTAACATGTGACGTCACGTTTATAGCATTTCCACTTATTTACACCCGGTGACTATACCACTGGAAAGCCTCACTTTATGGTGTTAGACTATACCCCAAATATGGTGAAAATCAATTAGCACGCTTTCACGTAATTTAAAAAAAAAATTGACGCTCTCTGTAGGCTAAACGAGTATAACTAAGTTGGCTTAAATCGGCCTATTTGGAGGTCAGGAATCTGTGATTAAACGTTGTACACGTATTTTCCGGACACCCTGTAGAATTACATGCCTTAAGACTGACAAACGTTTACCTTTGGTTTAAAGTGCTTGTAGCATTTGCTACTAGTAGAATAGTCACTCATCTGAGTATTCCAATAACAAGGCAGCTTGTAGACAATATCTGGGTTTTCCACTATTACCGAATTTAGAATATCTTGATCTCCCAAGCTAAAAACGACATTTTCGATAAAACATTCATACTTAATTAAAATACTAACAGCGAACGATATCGTATGTTTATAATTACACGTAACACATATTCGGCTTCTTTTGAACCCAAAGCATACTGTTAAATAATTATTGTTCAACTGTGCGTGTCTACAAAAATATATCAATAAGCCAAATACATTATTTCCATTATCTGTAATTAAAATTGAAGGCAAAGCACCATGTAACAGACCCTAACCGTGCTTTCCGAGTGGCCATTAGCCATTAGCAAAATCAAATAAACGGATTTTAATTAAAATTACAAAAACTTGTTATATATAACCATTCCTCAATAGATACTTGACCACGAACTGATAGTTTTAGCTAGAGCTTGTCTACTTTTTTGTTCTAGTTGGACATAAAATGTTTATCCAGAGATCACAATGTAGAGCCAGTTAATTATTTGTTTTAGCCAAATAATAAAGAAGAGAAAGGAAGGTGCTTGTGTGCCGTTTGACACTTAATACGTGCGACGAACTTCTGAAACATCGAGGAGGCTGCGGAGGAACCATATATGACTCATTCTGACGTTATGTTTTGGTGCTTCTTTCGTTTCGATAGTATTTCTTGTGTTTAAAGCTATTTTTTGCGATTAACTTCGATTTGGAACATTGTTTATTTGTTTAGTAATATTATTGTAGATATTGCGTTAGTTCATATAGTGTTTAATTAGATATTTAGTGGTAAAAGTGTGTATTTTGGACTAAAGAAGCAAAGTAAACATGGTTAGTTGTGCAGCTTGTGGTCTTTCTAGAACTCCAACAAATTCAGAACTTGGAATAACATTTCATCGGTAAATAGGTATTTTACCTCTTATTTTTCTGTTTTTTACCATTTAATAAAGCAAAATTATAAATTGTCTAATTGTCAACAAATCGACGACAGATCTAATTATGGGCATACCCGTACAAAATATAGCTATAGGTCTGTTCCAACTGACCATGAAAACCGTACATGGGACGGTAATTTCCAGTAGCATAATTCGTTTGTCAACATGACATGTGGTTTATCGCTTCAAAAGTGAAATTGACAACTGGAAATGACGGTCCCTCGTACGGTTTTCTAGTCTGTTGGAACAAGCCTATTAAAAATTAATTTTTCTACAAACGTCACTAAAAGTACAATTTTTAACGCATGCTGTCAGTGTCTAAAATGTCACTTTATGGCACTGGTGCTAAAAGTAATTTACTTTTAGCACTGGTGCGAAAATATAATAGTATATTATGATATAATCGGTGATTATGATGCATGCGTAATAAAAAAATGTTTTTCTTCAAACGTCAGTAAATCCGTCATTACTCGACTGTGTAGGCGGCCGTGAAGTTTCGTTTTTCCTCCGCCGGAGCTTTACTTTTCACTTTTCCGCCGGCGGAGGTAAAAGTGTTATCATAGCAACATAGATGCAATACAAACAAACATCAAAATAAGCGTCAACAACTCAAGAGTTATTAAACTAAAATTTGTATTTATCACTCAATGTGTGACTGCATTTCTAAAAATCACTAATTTAGGAACAAATTGGTTATTATTTAATCGAACTTACTCAATAACTGCTTATCAATACGGAATTAAAACGCAATCGAAAACGCAATTTTAAAAATATAATTATTGTTGACAGTGTCCACTGACAGCTTTTTGTTACATTACTATAGCAACAACCTGAGCCTATTCACCGACACCGCACCGGTCTAAGCCGCCTTGCGAACCCACTTATCTTTAATAATAATTATTATTACTATTAAAAAGAGACTTTTTGCATTAATTTGTCGACATTTGAAGAAAAAACAGCATATTTTATTTGGAGGAAAAGTTACTTTTCATGGCTTGCTCTCTATTACCAGCCTCACTCCGTTCGGCTGTTAAACACGAGCGCGCCATGAAAAGTATTACTTTTCCTCCATATAAAATAATATACTATTTATATCAGACTGAACTTGCCACTAACATTTTTCAGATCGCACCATCTAATGAAACGGTTGTACGAAAACACGTATTACTAGGCAATAACTCGAAAGTGACTTTATTAGCAGCTTCTTCGATATCCGCAGGAACAAATTAATTTTCTTGATCACTTTCCATGTCACGAGATTTGAAGTTAGATACTTGTCAACAAACGGTCGAATTTTCATTACCGTAGCAACAATAAACTTGATGAATAATTTGATTTCAAAAAGATGTTTTATAAATTTAATAACGTAAGAAATGCGTTGATTTATACTTTGAATGGTGTTTGTAGAAAAAATAGTGTATGATATATGTGCTAAAAGTGATTTTATTTTGTTCGAA
>JAEQML010077828.1:0-12705 GCA_016904865.1 Pissodes strobi | reverse complement strand
GAAACGAAGTAATGAATCTAAGAGAAAGTTTGCATACGTAATTTACAAGTCAAATAGGTACTTCTAACACACGTATATCTGAAATAACAATTTCCCTTTCATTATTTTGTTCCAATTGCGAATATTGTGAATTTATCATGAATTATTTAAAAACACAACATCAGCTGTCTCTCCCTCAAACTGAAACGAAGTAATGAATCTAAGAGAAAGTTTGCATACGTAATTTACAAGTCAAATAGGTACTTCTAACGCACGTATATCTGAAATAACAGATTTCCCTCTCATTATTTTGTTCCAATTGCGACTATTGTGAATTTTGCATGAATTATTTAAAAACACAACATCAGCTGTCTCTCCCTCAAACTGAAACGAAGTAATGAATCTAAGAGAAAGTTTGCATACGTAATTTACATATCAAATAGGTACTACTAACGCACGTATATCCCAAATAACTGATTTTCCTCTCATTATTTTGTTCCAATTGCGACTATTGTGAATTTCTCATGAATTATTTAAAAACTCAACATCAGCTGTCTCTCCCTCAAACTGAAACGAAGTAATGAATCTAAGAGAAAGTTTGCATACGTAATTTACATGTCAAATGGGTACTACCGCCTCACGAGTTTTGGGCTTGCACGCGCACAAAAAGGGAGTAATATAATTGTACTGTACGCGCGTGTTATTTTGCAGCTCCGATATTTCTTCGTTTAAACGCGGTTTTTTGTGGAATTTATAGTCGATTTTTAATACAGCTAATTTCAAAAACCCTCTATGAATAGTGAAAGTGATGGAAGTGACTTTGGAAACAGAAAAAGACCAGACAGACACCATTCAATTTCGTCTATGACAAGGCAAGAGATCCTAAACGTTATTGGTGGAAATGTCGAAAAAAGAGCAGAACAGATAAAGACCTACATTAATAAACCGAAATTCTCAAATATAAACAAAACCCAGCAAAAACAAGATGTTTTAGGTAAACATAAACAAATCGAAGACCCGACGGTACCGGGGAGTGTTGAAAATTTAACGGAGGCGACAGTTTCGTACGAATCAGTTTTCACACCTAACCGTTCTGTAATAAGAACGCCGCCAAATAATAATAGCGAAGTTAATTTAGGAAAGAAAAATAAGGAAGACCCAAGCAACAAACGTGCTAGATCTGATTTAAGCCCTGATCAAGTAGAAAACTCAAGTAAGAGACAGTGTGAAAATAGGACCCTCCAGGAAATGGATGAACTCGAAACTGACAACGAGAAAAATCTATCAGTAAACACAAATATGTCAGAAGAAATAATTACAAGTTTTTTCTCGAAACTCGAAGAGATTACCACCGTTTTTAATGAAGAAAAAGATGAAAATGGAAATGTACTTCTTACAAGAAAATCGCAAGAAGTAATTCAGAAATGTCATACAGAAGTATTCAAAATTTTCTCAAGTATGGTTTTTAATGTTGGAAAACTTGAAAAGGAAAACATAATATTACAAAATAGATTGCAACATAATATAAACAATGACCGCACATGTTTACCTGCACAAAAAATATTAAAACTTACGCTGATATTGCTAGCAAAACCGAACTGATAAAACAAATGAACGACAAAGAGAAAATCAGTGAAATAGAAGAGACGTGGACAACACCAAAAACGAAGAAAAAGCACGAGACTGTCATTAGATTTGATAATATAACTGATCCGAAAGAAGCAATGAAAACACTTAAACAACGGGTTAGTCCAAAAGAAGTAGGAGGAGCATTTAAAAATGTAAAACAAACAAAAACGGGAGCAATAATTATAGAAAGCCATGACGAAAAGCAGCAAAATCAACTTAAAACAGTCATAAAAAACATTGAGAAAGTTAAAATTAAGGAGAATGAATTGACCAGTCCCATGTTTATGGTAACAGGTATTGAAAAAGGTTTCTCAGACAGTGAGTTTCTGGAAGAGCTTGAAAGGCTGAACTATGAAATTGTAGAGGAACTACAAATGAGCGTTAAGGATAAGATTAAGGTCATAGCAAAAAGACAATGTCATAACCCAACAAAAGAAAACTGGATTCTGCAAGCACCAGCAAAAGTCACAAAATGGTTTTTAAAACAACGTAAAATATTTTTCGACTTGGTAACAGTTTACGTTCAAGAACATATAAACCTAGCTGTATGTTTCAAATGTGCAGGGTTTGATCATATTGCAAAATACTGCAAAGAGAAAGAATGTTGTTGTCGATGTGGAGGTGAACACAAGCCCTCAGATTGCAAAGTGGAAACATTTCAATGTCCTAACTGCCAGAAGATGAAATTTTCAGATACTGAGCATTCTGCAAGAGATGTGAATTGCCCTGTGTATAAAAGACGTTTACTTAGATGTAGGAATAATGTTGACTATAGTGATGATTTTTTAGTGTCAATGATTCAAAAGTGAATGTACTGTCATTAGCACATCAGAATATTCAATCTATTAAAAACAAAATTGATCAAATTGAAGTGTTTCTAGAGCAAGAGAAGTTGGATATTTTATGTGTATCTGAAAGCTGGTGCATAGATTCTGATATGAATTTTATCAGTATCCCTGGTTACAATTTAGGGAATTATTTCAATAGATCCCTTAGTAAACATGGTGGTGTCCTTATTTTTATTAAAAAGTCGTTAACTTTTAATTCAGTACCTGATATATCTAGGTTTTGCATTGAAATGGTTTTTGAATGTACTTGTATTCAAATAGTGGTCAATGGCATTAAAACATGTATTTTGTGTATTTACCGTTCTCCGTTGGCACCAAAGCAAGACTTTTTTATTCAGCTTGAACAATGTTTAGCTCATATTTGTAATAAATTTCCCTTTTGTAGACTCATTGTTGCAGGTGACTTAAATATTAATTTATTACAAGACAGCGTTGAAAGGTCTGATTTAATAGACATTTTTAACTCCTTTAAGCTTGAACCCGTTTTCAGTGTTCCAACTAGAATTTCTGCTAATTCCTCTACCGCTATTGATTATATATGTACTAATTTTAATGACATTTTGATTAAGCATAACATCGCGGATAATGGCTTTTCCGATCATACGTTTCAAAAGATCACATTTCCTTACATGTATAATTCAACAGAAACATATTTTTCTAGATCATTTTCGAAAAAAAACCAAGCTACTTTCACAAATTTTTTAAACTTGGAAACCTGGGCTGACTTATATGCTACCGAAGGGAATATTAATGTAAAATTTGCATCCTTTATCAAAATACTTGAATATTATTTTCATATCAGTTTTCCATTTATTAAAAAAAAACACCAAAACTTTCACAGTAACAAACAATGGATAACACAAGGTTTAAGAAATTCTTCTAAAAATTTAAAGAAATTACATTTTCAAATGAGACAAGGTACAATAACTTCTGATTTTTACAGAAAATATAAAAGTATATACAAGCGATTACTAAGAACAGCTAAACGAAATTATTATGACACCAAAGTATGTAACTCAAACAATAAGTCAAAAACAGTTTGGAATTTAATTAATTCTTCTATTAAAAATAAAAAAGTCCATAAAATCAATTGTATCAATAAAGATGATGTGGAATATTCAAATCCAGGTGACATTGCCGATCAGTTTAACTCGTTTTTTGTTAATATTCCTAAGAATCTCCAGTCAATCTCGAATGAGATTGCACGTATCCCAGATATGGAAATTCCTCAAATTGGAGAATCAATTTATTTGTTTAAAGTTTTAGAAAGTGAAGTCATTGAGACAATGAATAATTTAAAAAATTCTAATTCAAGCGGACCTGACAATTTTTCGTCTTGTCTTATAAAGTCTTGCACCCACCAGTTAAGTACTCCCTTAACTTTTTTAATAAACATTTGTTTTTCTGAATCCACATTTCCAGATATATTGAAAATATCAAAAGTTGTTTGTTTGTTTAAAAAGGGAGACCCTAAAGATATGGGAAATTATCGCCCTATATCTCTTCTGTCTGTTTTTTCGAAAATTTTCGAGAAGATTCTTTTGAAACGTATCGTGCATTTCTTAGAATCCAATAATCTTATTTCTAACACTCAACATGGGTTTCAAAGCAAAAAATCTACCATCACAGCTCTTTGCTCTATTTTGAACAGAGTTTACAAAGGATTGGATGAAAACGACAGAGTGATGGCACTGTTTGTTGACTTAACCAAGGCATTCGACTGTGTAGACCATGAGCTACTGCTCCGAAAGCTACACTCTTATGGAATTCGTGGTAATTGTTACCATCTTCTAAAATCGTATCTCGTAAATCGAAAACAATATGTACTTTTTGAGGGCTCGAGTTCTGTGCAGTTGGATGTCGGGGTTGGCGTACCGCAGGGAAGTGTCCTAGGCCCTTTATTATTTTTAATGTATACGAATGATATTTCTAACTACCTCTCTACATACCATTGTGAATTTGCTGATGACATAACTATTTTAACTTACGATAATTCTATCAGTGACACAAGGAATCTTTTAGTACAAAATTTAAATGTATTATACCATTACTTTTGCAATAATAAATTAACTCTTAACCAGAACAAAACTTTTACAATGCAATTTCATCCTCATGCAGGAAATTATAAAGAAAGTCAACTTATTAAATTAAATGGTAAATCTATCCAACAGGTATCTTCATTTAAATTGTTAGGCATACACATTGACATGTCATTAAACTGGGAAAAACATGTAAATTACGTCTGTAAAAAATGTGCTAGTAATTGTTTTGCTCTGTACCGGTTACATCAGGTTGTAAGTAAAAATGTGATTAAAGTGTATTATTTCGCAAATTTCGAATCGATTCTTCGATATGGAATTATTCTCTGGGGAGGTTCATCCTCAGCACTCAACAGAGTATTTAAAATACAAAAAAGAGCCATTCGCTCAATGTTTGGTCTTAAGTTTAGGGAACCGTGTAAACGAATATTTTTTGACGAATCGATAATGACTTTTCCGTCTTTGTTTATTTTTGAGATTTTAAAATTTGTTCGGCAAAATATTGCATCATTCAGAACTCAAAACATGTACCATAGTTATAGGACGAGGTTTGGCAATGACCTTCAATATAGCCTTCACAGGCTTGAATTATATAAATTCAATCCATATTACATGGGTGCAATATTTTATAATCATATTCCTAATCATATTAGAGATTTAAGCAATGGCAAATTCTATAGTTATGTAAAATCTTTTTTGCTTGAGAAAGCTTTCTATACCATTGAGGAATTCCTAAATTATAGATTTTAAATGTATTATTTCTTAGTTTAAGACTCGCCTAAATTGTAATTATTTTTATTATATATTAAGTACTTATTATTAATTGTTAAAGAATTAAGATTGTCAACTGTTTGACGTGTCCTATATCATTATTGTGATCTCCGGACTAATAAATTCATTTCATTTCATTTCATTTCATTTCACTAACGCACTTATATCTCATTCAGTGAATACTTCTTTGGTTTCATGTGAGTGATCGCATCATAACATGGTTTATGTTTTCGTCTCGCGTTACGAAATTTTCGTATCGTTGATTCGACGACTAACCCAAACTTACCAAATTGATTATAGCGTATCGGAACCTCTTCAAATGACTAAAATAAGTTGAGACTAAATGAAACTAACCGAAAGTTGAATCTACGACTAACCCAAATTAACCAAATCTATTAAAATTGATTATACCGCATCGGAACCGTTTTAAATAACTAAACTAAGTTGAGAATAAGTGAAACTAACTGAAATTTGAATAGACGACTAACCCAAACTAACCAAATCTATTAAAATTGATTATAACGTATCGAAACCGGTTCAAATGATTAAAATAAGTTGAGACTAAGTGAAACTAACTAAAATTTAAATAGACGACTAACCCAGACTAACCAAATCTATTAAAATTGATTATAACGTATCGGAACTGCTTCAGATGACTAAAATAAGTTGAGACTAAGTGGAACTAACTGAAATTTGATTAGACGACTAACCCAAACTAACCAAATCTATTAAAATTGATTATAACGTATCGAAACCGCTTCAAATGACTAATATAAGTTGAGAATAAGTGAAACTAATCGAAAGTTGTTTGGACTACTAACTCAAACTAACCAAATCTATTAAAATTGATTACAACGTGTCGGAGCCGGTTAGAGACCCATCTACGGTGTGTTAAGAAGTAATTTTTTAGAAAAGTTTCAGTTTTTTTGAACTATTACTGATATGTTTACAAATACATATAAAAACAAATTCTCAAATAGTTGTTAAAAGATAATAAAAAAAAACTGAATCATATTAATAACAATATAATAACAACTATTATCTACAATATATTGTCCTATTTAAAAGCGTTTAATTTCTTATCCATACCATAATGAACCGTTATCTTATACATATAGATATCAATGTTAAAAATACCATGTAATTACCTGTTTATTTCAAACATTTCTGAAAAATTTACATGTAAATGATGGTCAAATTTCACTAATATCATGCAGAATATATCGCTCTACAATAAAATTGATAAGACAGACACGTACAGGACAAACATTTTTTTATTTATCCAAACGATTCGCAGATAGTACTGTGTTAGTATAATTACATGAATATTGCTACTAATTTTGGCATAAATGATTTTTTGCCAAAACTACCATATGTCAAAATATGATAATAAATAAATTAAAAAAAAAACTAGATAAAGCTCTCGCTGACATATAAACGTATAATATATAAAATAATCATGGCTACTTTTTCTGCAAGTAAAAAATATATGGCAAAATATGATATCTAAACATGTCAATATGTTGACATGTATCATATTCATTTGAAATAATTTGACATCTAAAACTGTCAAATTTGACAGATGCAAAGGTCAAATTTTATTTGCTTACAATAGAACATCGAAAACTAAAACCTTTTTGTTAAACACTTTTTCGATATCTGATAATAAGGAAAATATTGACGATTTTATTTAACTGTCAGATTTGACAATTGCTTGTGCCGTCCAATTAACTGAAATCTATATAATCGTATATTAATAGGGGATTGAGTTAACATACATTTTAACATAAATATTGCCACATTGTCTTCACGTTTTAGTGACATAACACATTAAAACTAACTATTAACAATACCGACAAATTCATATGACATTGCTCTATCGACTTCCGATTTTTAATTACGACAAAATCTGCACTTTTCCTTTTTGATGTGTAAACATTCTATGCGGCGGTATAAGGGTAAATCTAGACATGTGGGACGGAAATGTTCATGCGGATGGGGACGGACATGTGTAAACGGCTGTGACATCATAACCATTGTGCATTGATTTTACGAGGGTTACTCACATATTATTGCATGTCGATATAGGATATGTTTACACATCAGTGTCTCAAGTACTAGCAGACTCGCTCATTTCTTATTTATACCAGGTCGAGTGAAAGATTAGGGTTATGTCACTAAAACGTGAGGACAATGTGTCAATATTTATGTTGATGCAAATTTAGTCGTCGATTCAGCTTTCCTTTAGTTTCACTTATTCTCAACTTATTTTAGCCATTTGAAGCGGTTCCGATACGTTATAATCAATTTTAATAGATTTGGTTGGCTTGGGTTAGTCGTCGAATCAACTTTCGGTTAGTTTCACTTAGTTTCAACTTACCTTAGTCATTTGAACCAGTTCCGATACGCTATAAACAATTTTGATAAATTTGGTTAGTTTGGGTTAGTAGGCCAATCAACTTTCGGTTAGTTTCACTTAGTCTCAACTTATTTTAATTATTTGAACCGGTTCCGATACGTTATAGTCAATTTTAATGGATTTGGTTAGTTTGGGTTAGTCGTCAAATCAACTTTCGGTTAGTTTCACTTATTCTCATTTATTTTAGTCGTTTGAGGCGGTTCCAAAACGTCATTATCAATTTTAATAGATTTGGTTAGTTTTGGTTAGTCGTCCAATCAACTTTCGGTTAGTTTCACTTATTCTCAACTTATTTTAGTCATTTGAAGCTGTTCTGGTACGTTATAATCAGTTTTAACAGATTTGGTTAGTTTGGGTTAGTCTAGTCTAGTTAGACTCTCTCCTGTGTTTGTTGTCCACTTTTCGTCCAGATCATTTTACCCCGGCTACATGTCCTGAAAACTTCAGCCCTCTAGCTATATTGGAACACGCTTAGATAATTAAAGGGGCGTTTCACTTTGATAAGCGTTTAATTTTTTCTGACTTTATCCTCGCTAAAGAAGTCACTTCAATCACAGATTAACCTGTGCTTCAATAATAATTAACACACAAACAAACCAAAGGAAACTGGCGTTCACGCAAAATATTTGTCGTCGACGATTGTACTAAACAAATCTCGGACTAAACTAACTGATAAGCACGTGGAGATGGCAGTTAACATGTTTACCTCCCACTCTAAATTTTTGGGCGAAATTTATGTTGTCGCTTCTCTGCGGTTGTTGATCAAAATGAATCGGCGATTAAGGTAAAATTTGTTGAAAAATATAAAGTTACGTTATGGATTTTTTATTACGCATGCATCATAATCAACGAAAATCGCACGCTGCAGCGTGCTTAAAATGGTGTTTATGATGCGCCTACTTTTTTAAAGGTTGCTATAGAAACATTTGATCATGTCAAATGTGACAGATTAATATATTCGTCAATATATCCCTTAAGTTTAATATTTAAAACATTTTTGAGATTACGATGCATTCGTAATAAAAAATAGCGTATGATATACGTGTATAAGAGGCCTTTAAAGCTCTTGCAACTTACAAAACACTCCGCTGCGCGTCGTGTTTTGAAATATGTCGCGCGTGCTTTAAAGGCCCTCTTATACACTTATATCATAATATACTATAATTTAACTAATTCAGGAAATAATCTAGCCGTATACCACTCAAACTATGAATTTAATCGATTAAACTACGTTGAATATTTTTCGCATGATTTTTCTTTTTTGGCAAATAGTTTCATGCAAAATAATTTGCGGTCGAGGGTTTTTTCAAAATTATTTTGCATTCAACATTTTCCAGAAAAATCATGCTCAAAATATTGAATGTAGTTTAGTCGATTACATTCATAATTCTCGTGATAAAATATATGATTAAATTAGAAAAAGTTGCCATTATTGATGCCTTTTCAAGATCGATTTGCAGTGTTGTTAAATTCTTCTTGAGATAGCAACACTGGTATCACCTAAAAATGACACCCTGTATAGCATTTTTTTTTTAAACTTTGCTCAGTTTCACTTGATTTTTCACCCGTCCGGCAGTCAGTAGGTCTTTCTGTACGTGTTCATACAATCTCCTGAATACATCTCTGGTAAACGCCTGACTAGCTTTGCTACGCGCATCGATCGAACACTTGCACAGCGCATCGCTCATCTCCAGTTATCACGTGATATAAAAGAATGTGGCTGAATTACATCAAAGGAGTGAACTTACTAGTTTGTTTATACTATGCTATTAGTACACAACAAGCCACATGCGATTTATTTCATCTATTATTAGTTGGAAGAAAATTTCGGTTTTATTTTGTCGTCTGCAACCTCTTGAGTAATAGGATCTGTTTTCAAATTGACAGTATTCTGTATTCTCGGTCACATTTTGAATAATCATCGGAAATTTTTTGGCGCAACTCATCTATATTATTCGGTTTGGAACAGCGCTCCTTTAGACGGATCCCAGTACCTTCTGAATTGAGCCTTATCCTTTAATCATCCATATATTATCTGATCATCGATCAATTACACAAATTGGTCAATGATCTGACCTAACTTTCAATAAGTTTGCGTTAAAGTAGGGAGGCTCGGTATGCGTTTAATTTGCTTAATAATGATCTCGTAATTAACGAGGTAGAAATTCGTTACCAATTGATAAGACTAATTTTCATTGATGGGAATCGGAAGTGAAGGCTTCTATATTGGTTATTTATGATAATAAACGTATAAGCGAAATGAAGCGAACTTTGTATTGGGAAGACCAATTTCTAGCGGCCTGTTCAGGGGTATCATAATATTGCACTAAGTTGAAATAGTGTAAGATTTGGTATAAGCAGTTAGAAAGAAATTTATATAATTTTAATTTTTAGGATGAAATATCCGCCGAAGTATCGTCTGTCATCGAAGAGACACCTCTGATAATCAAACCAAGAACACCCATACCCTTTACGACAGACTCCCAACCGAGCACCGGCTCTCTAATGGCAAACGTAGCTTTCGCAATTCAAAATACAGCTAAAAACAGTGACAAGGCTAAGCTAAATTTAGATATAACGCCCTGTATAACGCTACCACCTCACGAAGAAAATGAAAACGGTGGCCCGCTAAAACTGTCACAATCAGCTGACCTCTTAAGCCCATTCAACGACAACCAAAGCTTAGATGGATTAACTCCGGACGACAATAGCATTCTTGGGCTGTCGAAGGTTAATTACGACATTGATTTTTCTGATCTTAGTGCTGATAATAGCATGGCTGATGCCTTGACACCGGAAAGGAGATGTTCACCAACCCGCTTCACTCCTGATCCTTTTAGTCCTGTTGGATCGTCTTGTACCATTACTCAGCAGCCATTGATACCTTCAAGTGTGCCATTGAAGATTTCTGTTCATAGCGAACCCAGGAGAGTTAAAGACGATTTTGTATTGCCGTTTTTGGAAGATCTGCCTAAAGACGAGCAGGAAGAAACGCTTATTGACAAGATTGAAGCGACGCCGACAATCAATTTGCCGGCCCCGTTGAATCCTACTAAAACGGAATATACGGGGTTTTCGAAACAAGGCTCCAAGATCCCTAGCATTCCATGTAATACAGGTGATTTTCATTCATTAGGATCGGAACCCTCGACATCTAAACATGATTAGCGCATTAGGAATTAGTTCAATATATGACCAATACAGCTTTAATACTGGTATGTGTAATAATGTGTAAAAATTGTTTCTGTTAACTAGTTATTAGGGGTCTTTATTAAAATATATCTCACTTGCTTTTGAAAAGATAACTTTAGATAATAAATGTATTAAATTTGTGCATATAGTGTTATTTCCAAATGACAGTGGCGGCCAGCATATTTAGCGTATATCTACTAAAGTACTAGAGCAATTTACTATCATACGCATACGTTCACGCGTCCCGATTTTACGTCATAGAGCACGTGGTATTCTCTTTTGTTTACGCGGTCTCTATGGCAACGGCTGTTTTCAGCGCCCGCCGCCTGGAATGGCCGATTGGCGCACATTCTTATTGCGTCCACTTGTCGGTATCTTTTTGTTCGGTGATTTTTGCCGCTTGTCGCGTTTGTTTCGACTGGAGTTTTGATTGAAATTTTGAGATTAGAGAAATAATATAGTTACGATGCTGGTGCGTTTCTGTTAATTAAACATTATGCTAAAAAGATGGTCATTGGCTAAAAAGATGGCCGACAGTGTTGACGCAAGTGCAATAGCTGACGAAAAACGCGAAAAATAGTAGTGAAACAAAAGTAAAATTGTGCAAGCACTGCAAAAAAGGCACAAAAGACTCTATCCAGTGTAGAAAATGTGAGAATAACTATCATTCCGCCGGTTTAATACAGGCTGCAACCCAAAAAGCTGCAAAATGCCGCCACGTACCGGCTTATACTGTCAAAGAAGCTTCCCAACTAGCATTTATGGTGGCAGAGACGTAACTGCCACTATCAAAACCACTACAAAGTGGGCGGTGATCATCGGCGGCTACGTCGTATATTCGTAGCTGCTAAGTAACTGTGACCAAAATGGGGAAATATTTTGAGTAGCCGGGTAGTGTCTTGGGTAGTTTTTGCCACTAAAAGAGTTACTATGATGAGTCACTATAAAGTAGCCTACTGGTAAATGCGACATATCTGTTACGAAGCCTCCTAGTCGCGGGTTCGTGGCAGCCAAGTGTTTGCCACCGACATGTGGAACTTTCGTTAAACTGTTAAACTTTATTCGCAGCGACCTCTTCATGCAATTTCACACTTCATAAAAATAAATGTCATGATGGAAAATAATTATGGAAGCCATTATTATTTTTTTGTTATTTACCATGCGATTGTAACTCCTTTTGTAGGTAAATTCCAAAACGCAATAGACTTTACTGAATAAAATAGTGTGTTTATATCACAAAATTTTCGAGTGCCTCTCAAAACATTTCAAATTATTATATTATTTGCAATAGAAACTCATGTAGTAATAAAATAAAAAAAAAATAATTTGCTTCAAACCGGCGTGAAACTTTAAAATATTAGTCCACCGTCAAAAATAACCAAATAACTAAGGAAAAAAGCTTTAGTATAGGTATATTTAGCTTGAAAACGCAAAATGTTTGAGCCATTTGGCTGTTGGTCTGAAAAATCATGAAAAAAATATGGCCGTTTAATCCGAAAAATACTTTATAGTTCCATATGCTTCCACAAAGTACCGGGAACGATAATATATTAGGCCAACCCAACCCGTTTGGAACTTTAAAATCTTCGGATTGATAAAGTGACAATTGTAACTACCCAGAGGCAACTTTATAGAAATAATAACTTTATAGTGACCTAGGAAGGTAGCAGTAACCATTTTGCCACTTCCAATGCTACTATAAATTAGAAGTAACTAGGTGTCGTGGCCGCCACTACCCCATAACATAAATTGTTACTATAAAGTAACAAAAACTTAATCGAGGCAATATGGTAGCAGTTGTTAGTGACCGCTACTTTTAAAAGTTACT
>JAEQML010077827.1:0-12706 GCA_016904865.1 Pissodes strobi | reverse complement strand
GTTAGAAACATGGAAATAAAATATTCGAAAGAATTATGCAATTTAAAATTTTCCCTGCATATTATATTTTTAAAGCATTAAATTTGATTGGTTCTTACAAAATATTCGTTAATTTTTTTGCAATTTCGGTCTTTGAATATTTTAGGGGGTGCGCCACTAAACTCTTCACATTTGGTTTTTAATGGCAATTCCAATTAATTTTAGAAACGAATTTCAAAAGTCAGCAGGCAAAAACAGACATGAACCAAGTATACCTTACCAGAATTTCTCAAATTTGTAGATCGATGAATCCTAGAGTACTTATAATTTATTCTGGGGAACGCCCTTAGCCCTAAAATGTGAGATATTTTAATTTTCGCCTAAATATCAATATTATCATGCTAATTTTATAGTTTTTAAATATAGATTTTTACCTTTGCTTTATTTTTGTAATGAACTCACAAATAGGAAAGCGTTAACGATAATTGAACTTGAACTTTTTTAACGGAAGTTCTCTACACTGTGTCCGTCCATATCAAAAACAAGGAGGGCCAGTATGGGAACGCTAGAAACGGTAAAAGATACTGAGTCCTATTTACGACTCCGCTGAGTTGTAGCAACAGAGCAACAGCTAAGCAGAGTTGAGCAATTATGTCCTCAACAATATGTCCTTTAATAAGTTTTAAAACTCCGAGTACTATCGGAGATATGAAAAAACCTAAGCGCGGCGGAACGTAAATTGATATGCTGCCATTGTTTTGATATTAAACGACTGTGTTTCGCTTTCGCTTTAAAAATACGCAGTCAGGATGTTTTATTAAATGCGTGCGTTACCTAACTTGGCAACGTGGCTCGAATTTCGTCGCAGATATTTCAGCAAGAAAAACCGGCTCGGCTGGAGCTAAAAGTACGTTTAGGTTCGATTGATATTTTTGCGTTGAATAGCTTTGATGTCAGGAGTTTTAAATGACCGCCGTTCGGAATGATTTGGTTGTTGGTGGTTTGGTCATGGTCAATGATGAATTTATCGTTGGATTTCTTTGTCCTACCAGCAATGCATAATATCATATTGCAGATGTTGGTAAATTTGGCGACAACTGCCTGAAGTATTTTGCGTAGGATTACAGGACAGTGTGGTTCGAGTTCTTGCTGTTTTTTTTTAACATTGAATTTCACGACCTAGGTAGTCGTTTTTGACCAGATTTCGTTCTCTTTCTTCAGAAAACCCTCAAAGGAGATAGTGCGTTGCCTGATAAAAAGTTTAAGAATTTTTAATTCACCCTAACGGGGATTTTACTTATTTCGGGTATAAAGTGGCATAGTTGCTAGGTTGCTATAGTTTATCGCTTGACTGTGGATTGGTTGGTTTTTGCCAGAGGGTCAAGATTTTAGGTTATTAACTTGTCACGTGCAGTGGATTCTGGAACAAAGTACGCAGTTTCCTTCCTCGAGGAATGCCTGTAGAGGAGAGCGTTTGCTCCCCAATTCGTCATTACCATCGAAAACCCCTACTTAGTTAAGTAAATAAATATACATATCTTACATTTTGTACATACTCATTTATTTTCTGTACAGGGGGATTTATTTTATCAGAGTACAAGTTATTTCGTTATAGTTTCCTAACGGGTCTCAGAGGGGATTGGAAATACTGCACAATACTGCTATATAGAGAGTGTTACTTTTGAAAATTTATTAATTCTGGCACGTATATCATGCAATATCGTCAAACAAATGATAATTTGAGCCTAGAACAGGCATAGCGTGATTAATTATACTCATTACAATTTTACACTACAAGAAGTAATATTTTGTTGAATTCAAGCGTATTTAATGATAATTTCTGATACCGTCTTCGGTATGATATTACAATTGTATATAATCTTTGATAAAGTTCATTTGTACTTTGAATTTTGCATATAAGAACTTGTAAAGTCGTACATAAGCTTAGTAAAATTACATTTCATATTAACACGTTGACTGCCGACTACGAGATAACTCGTATTTGGCTTCTGACATCAGACGCCCACTACGAATTATCTCGTACTATGCAGTGTCTAGTATATCGCCCGCTACGAGTAATCACGTAGTAAATGCGTGGAGATATATAATGTTGGGCGTCTGGGGTAAGTTCAAATAATAACTTGACGGCTGTGTAGACTAAAAAATCAAAAAATGAATATTTTATTGAGATTTCATTGATGCCTATTACAATTTCACTTGGATATAATGGGCGTCTGGGGCTAAATTCTTATATGATGCTCGGCAGTCAACGTGTTAATGTCATAAATGGACAAGCTTTGTTCTTGCCTGGGGGTCTGAATTCTTAAAAGAGCAGACAGTGGCTATATTATTAGTCAGTTTTTCTTAGCATTTTATGCCTATCATCTGTAGGGTGGATATGATATTGGTTTTATTGTGACCTTGGCATTTTGGCCAGACGACTATCATTATTATTTTTAAATACTCTCATTATTATTTTTAAATACTATCATTATTATTTTTAAATACTCATTGAGTTGAGAGTGTTCTCAAATAGGAGGCTGTCTGATATTACAGTGAGAGAATGCATACTTAGCGCTTGTTCTCTTTCAGGTTTTTTTTTTCTGGGAGCCATTTTTACCGGAAGCCAGTTTTACCGGAAGCCAGTGTCCTGGGAGCTATTATTTTTGGCTGGAGCTGTTGTGCTTGGAGTTGTGTATACGGAGCAAGCTATTTTTGTTTGGAGCGAGCTTTGCTTGGAGAGAATTTGAGTAGCTAACCAAGTAGTTGCCAGTCAATACAGTTGGTTGTGTTTCATTGGTACCAACTGTAGCCATAGAGGTATGGGGATTACCTCAAGCGCCACTGAGAGTTTATGGTCCCAAGGTACATTGCAGTAGTCCACGTCCAGGGAGCCGCAGGTGATATCGGCGAAGACCAGTAAAGATAAGTTTAGGTTATATTTGTGATCTTTTCCGGCATAATGTTAGTGGCGTGTTACTGATATTTTCACGCGTGTATTTTCAGCGTGTTATTGACATTTCTCAGCGTATATTCGATTGCGTGTTTTAGAGTTTTTCCAGCGTTGTATCATATCGCGTGTTTTAGTTTTCTGCGTGGTACTGATATAACTATACTCGGTACTGTTTCGGTGTAAGCACAGCTTACCTATGCGAATCTAATTAACTGCTGAATCTACTAGTGTGGATCTATATTAATGCTCATAATTTTTTATATATTACATTTCTTTAATCTTACAGTTTGATTTAAGTATATTGTGTTAAATGACCAACATTGTCGTTCTGATTTATTGACTGTCCAGTTATAATAATTTTACATAACGGTATTTAATGATCTAAATCAGTAAGGTTTATTTATGTACAACTGCGGGTCGTCTACCATGGCAAACGCGCCCAAAGTTTAGTTGCTCCTATTAGACGGATGACTGTGATTATTGATTAATTTGTTGAACTTGGTTTGATCTTTCGTAATCATTTGGTGTTATATTGTTACTTCCGTTATAGCTAAAGCGTGTCTAATAATTGTTCGATCATTCTTTATTATCTAATTCACTTCTATTATAACGCAATTTTAATTCAAATTACTGTCGATATATTTATGAGCATATAGGTTATTAATTGCTTGCAAATTAAGATCTTTTACCTTTTGTTATAAATTTATATCATTTTGTTTATTGAAAGAAATATGACAACACGCTATCGTCTAACCTAACGAACGCCAATAAATTTAAACCTGCACGAACGTGACCGTCCTTTATTTGCGTCAATTTGGATCGCCCTTATGGATTCTTAAGACCGAGGATCTTCCTGTTTGGGTCTGCGGATTTGGATATTTCAAACTGGTGGCGTCCTGGTCAAAAGTAAGTAATTGACCCGCTCCCACGCCGACGAGCAAGTCGGAGCACACATGTTGCGCTGGCCGCATCCTTAAGGGTAGGTATCATCTCATTCATTATATCTCGCTAACACATTTAAAAGGGTTTTACGCGCAACATTTTGGCGCCCAACGTGTGGCCCCTATAATGGAGCCAGAATCTGACCAAGACAAAGGTAAGTCTAAGTCAGAATGGGTTGCTATGACTCTTACATTGTTGAAGAAACTTGATGATCAAGCGACGAAATCTGCGGAGAGTGTTCCTCCCACCTTGGATATTTTGGAAAACGAAACTGCTGGACCGTCGAGAATCGAGCGAAGTGCTCATGATAGCAGCTCAGATGAGGAGAGCGACCATAGTTTCAATGCGAATCTGAAGCGGGCAGTCAATTCTTCGAGTGTAAACCAAAACACGGGTTCAGTCAGTGTGAGAAGAGTACACCAAAGTAAATGGAATCTTCAATTCTCGGATGATAAAAAGGGAATTTCACTTAGTTCATTCCTGGAGAAATGCGAAGAACGTCGTGTTGCAAGACATGTCCCGAAAGAAGTGCTTCTCGAGTGTGGTATCAACTTGTTCATTGGTAAGGCGTATAAATTCTACATAGCTTATCGAGGCGAAGTTTCCACGTGGGATGAGTTCGTCGATCTGTGGCGGGAAGAGTTTCAGCCTTGCAATTATATTGAGAAATTATTTGAAGAAATCCATAGAAGAACTCAAGGACCAGATGAGAGCATCGGTATATACTTGGCAGTAATGTCAGGGTATTTCAAACGACTTACCTGCCCTACTTCGGAGGAGGCAAAATTGAAAATTTTGGTAGGAAATTTAGCTCCATTTTATCAGAGTCAGTTAGCTTTGGTGGATATCACATCTGTAGGTCAACTCCGTATTGTATGTAGACGCTTGGAAGCGAGGAGAGAATCAGTAGAGAACTACGCTCAGCCTCCAAGGCGTGGGAATTTGTTGGAACCTGATCTGGCGTACGTTCACGAGGAACCAGATGTAGCTACCTTAAGACACCTCCAGCAAAAGAGGAAGTGATATGTTTCCGCTGCAAGAAACCTGGCCACAGAGCTGTTGGTTGTGCGTTGCCAAAACCGAAGTTTTGTTTCCGATGTAAGAAGGAAGGAGTCACCGTGAAGAGTTGTCCGAATTGCAAGTCAGGAAACGCCGGAAAGCGCTCCTAAGTCAAGAAGCTGATTTAGCGGGTGCCGATGACTGTAGATTACAACCGATATTGGACTTTGTATTGGAGCACGCGCAGAACGATTAAAGACCTTATCTCAGAGTGGATATATTAGGCAAGGAAATCCTTGGTCTTTTGGATTCAGGGGCCTCTCGAACCATCCTTGGCGGACCTGGTTGGAAGTTGATGATGGAATTGGTACTTTCACTTGACAAGAGTGAGACGCCAACTTGTAGGGTGGCGAATGAACAGTAATGTCGTAGTATCGGAGTATGTGAGGTTCCTATAAAAGTGAGAGATCGAGTTCGTCTTATTAAAACTCTTGTTATTCCAGACCTACCGCACACTTTGATCTTGGGTGCAGATTTTTGGCGTTCAATGGGTGTAGTCCCAGATCTCAGGCATAATGAATGGTTCTTTTCAGACCTGCCGGGAATTGCTACGGTTGAAATACCGAAGGGGACCGTGCTGACTTCAGAAGAAGATAAACAGCTGAAGGAGTTGCTGGATAGGAATTTCGATCTAATGGGTGATCAGCTGGGATGCACTGATAAAGCAGAACACGTTATAATTACTAAGTCAAGGCCTATTAAGCAACGTTACTATGGTGTATCACCAGTTACGCAGCAACATATAGATAAGCAATTGGGTGATATGTTAAAGCTTGGAGTAATCGAGCTATCTAAGAGTCCATGGTCATCCCCTATCGTCATGGTTAAGAAAGAGGACGGTTCACAATGGCTGTGCGTGGATTACAGGAAGCTTAATTCCGTTTGTGAGAGGGATAGCTATCCATTGCCACAGGTTAGCGATACCTTGGATAAATTGCGAGACGCAAAATATCTTTCCAGCCTTGCTATTAAGTCAGCCTATTGGCGAGTACCTGGTGCGGAGTCATCTAAACCGTATACCGCTTTCACTGCGCCAAACAGAGGACTGTTCCAGTTTAATCGTTTGCCGTTTGGTCTTCATAACACATCTGCCACCTGGCAGCGGCTCATTGACAATGTACTCGGTGCAGACTTAGAACCCCATGTTTTTGTCTATTTGGATGACATTGTCATAGTGACGTCAGACTTCGGAACTCACCTAAAGGACCTGGAAGAAGTATTTAAGAGACTTCGTGAGACGAACCTCACGATAAGTAAAGAAAAGTGTCAGTTTTGCAGGCCAGAGCTGAAGTATTTAGGATACGTTGTGGATAAGCATGGTTTGCATATGGATTCTGACGAAGTCAAGGCCATGTTAGAAGTCCCAGTTCCTCGGAATATCAGAGAAGTGAGACGTATTGTGGGTACATTCTCTTGGTATCGAAGGTTCATCAAAGACTTCTCTACGGTTATAGCACCGATTACTGACCGGAAATCTACGAAGTTTGAATGGACGCAGCAGTGCGAGACAGCGTTTAGGAAGATTAAGGAATGTCTAGTTGAAGCACCAGTATTGTGCTGTCCTGATTACTCGCTACCGTTTGTAGTACAATGTGATAGTTCTGGGTATGGCATAGGCGCGGTTTTAACTCAACCACAACCCGATGGTACAGAGCGAGTTATTAGCTATCTTAGCCGCAGCTTAACTAAGCAAGAGCAGAATTACTCGACCACTGAAAGAGAATGTCTTGCAGTTCTGTGGTCAGTTAACCCTTTCGGGCGCCATGTCCACTACAGTGGACACGATTTTTGACACAGTCAAATTACGCCTTGCAATTCAATTTCGATGTTAAAACTATTTGTCCACCCAGATGGATCTATTTATTATCACATTAATACCTCTAGCGACATCTCTGATAATTTCATTGAAGTTTCACTGAATTGTTTATGCACGGCAGTTTCTTGTTTGTAACGGCAGTCGGAACAGGCGATCGCATTTGAGTGACAAAAAGTGTAAAAACTGACAAATATTGATTCGATTATTGACAGAGGTAAGTAAATGTGTAATCTAAGATATGCAATATATAAAATTTACCCAGATTTTCTCATAGCTCCAAGGTACAACTGATTTTTCTAGCGTCCATTGATATGGACATAGATTGTTTAGGTCTAAAAATGAAATATATATTTTATTGGTTTTAGCGTAAGATGACTTCAAAAATTGCTTTTTTGACGGACAATCAGTTGCTACATATCTTAGATAATGACGATTGGTCAGACATAGGGGGATTATCGGACAACAATGCATTTCGGCAAAAAGTTTGTGAATATCTTATTCTCCACAAGGAACTTCCAAAGCGTGGATGACCATCTTTGACGGAAAATGCTATGGCTAACCGACTAGTTGAGGTAAAACCACCGAGCGAATTACGAATTGATGGTTTTGGTCATTTCCTGCAATTTGACGAAAAAAAAAAGAAGCTGGGCGTTGCAAATTAGAGGGCTGCAACAAAAAAATTCCTATTTCTTGCATCAAATGTAATGTTCAAGTATGTTTGATAAAAGGCAAAAATTGTTTTTTCAAATTTCATAATAAATAGTTTCTTCGCTGGAATTTTTTTTATTTTCTTTTTTTTTCTGTTCACCTCTGTAAGTCGAAATCTTCAAGTCTAAAGTGACTTTGTCCATTGTAATGGACATCAATTTTTTTTTGGAAAAAAAGAACATATTAGATTTTTTATTACATCAAAAATCTCTAAAAATACTAAAAACAACGAGTACAGTAATAGTATATTATTTTATATAACTTTTCCTCCAAATAAAATATGCTGTTTTTTCTTCAAATGTCGACATATTAATGCAAAAACATCTCTTAATAGTAATAATATCTAATTATTATTAAAGATAAATGGGTTCGCAAGGCGACTTAGACCACGGTCGTAGGTGGCCTTGCTTAGACCGGTGTCGGTGAATATTATGTAACATAAAGCTGTCAGTGGACACTGTCAACAATAATTATTTTTTTAAGATGGCGTGTCCGATTGCGTTTTAATTCCGTATTGATAAGCAGTTATTGACTAAATTCGATTAAATAATAACCAATTTGTTCCTAAATTAGTGATTTTTAGAAATGCAGTCACAACTTGAGTGATAAATACAAATTGTAGTTTAATAAATCTTGAGTTGTTGACGCTTATTTTGTTGTCTGTTTGTATTGTATCTATGTTGCTATGACAACACTTTTACCTCCGCCGGCGGAAAAGTGAAAAGTAAAGCTCCGGCGGAGGAAAATCGAAACTTCACGGCTGCCTACACAGTCGAGTAATGACGGATTTACTGACGTTTGAAGAAAAAATATATTTTTTTTCATAGCTGTAAAGGATTTGGAACGACCCTACTTGGACTTGGTTCCATTCTCAGTAATCACGGATCACTATTCGTTGGTATGGTTGCAGAACATGAAACAACCAACTGGAAGACTAGCGAGATGGCAAGTTCAGCTTCAACAGTTTGATTTCGCCCTTACCCACTAGAAAGGAAAGGAACATGTTGTTCGAGACATGTTGTCTATGGCCGTTCCTCAATTGAATGCTGTAGACACCAATCAACCGCCGACGCCGCTAAGAGATAAATGGTACTTGAAAATGATGGAGAGAGTCAAAGGTAATCCTTTGAAGTCTTCTGAATGGAGAATAAGCGATAGTAAGATGTGGAAATTTGTAAAATGTGACTATCCAGAATTAAGACCGGAAGTAGACAATTGGAAGGAAGTAGTTCCTAAGGAGGATAGGAGAAAGATAATAGCTGGTGCTCATGAAACACCTACATCAGGACAAATGGGTGTTTATAAGATTTTTTCACGGGTAGCGGAGCGATTCTATTGGTCAAAAATGAGAAACGATATTTCCAGATTTGTTAGCCATTGCGACACTTGTATCCGTCATAAGGTACCACCCGGACCACCGAAAGCAAAAAATGGTTGCCCATACTAAACCTCAACGTCCCTGGGAAGTTATCTCCACCGATCTCATTGGACCTTTGCCTAGGTCAAAGCATGGCTATACTTTCTTGTTGGTAGTGACAGATTATCGCAGCAAACAGAAGACAGAGCAAAGTGTTTTCCTACTGTTTGGAGTCCCTTCTACCATTTTGTGCGATAATGGACCGCAATATCGGGGCCGGCCATTCCTAAAACTAGCTGAGAGGTACAAAGCGCGACTGAAGTTCAATGCGAACTACCATTCACGTGCAAATTTATTTACTTTAAACGAGTATTATTAGCTCCACGCATAGCCCTCCGCTCGCTTCGCTCGCTCTGGGGCGGGTATTGACCCGCTGCACTACCTGAGCTGTTGGAAGCACTTTGCTGAAAGGTAAACGCTTAGGTAATTCTATACGTTTGGCCAACGTTACCAAGAATTGGCAATGTTGCGCTCCCTTCCAGCTGATTTATATTTCGTCACCATAAGACCATAGCTGTTTACGGTCTAATGGTAATGCAGACCCTGTGATTGTGAGACGGCGGCACGGGTCTATACCTTGTTTTAGGAGGTATAGCCCTGGTTCGATTTCCGTTGGCAGCAAGACCTTTTTTTAAGGTTATGTTTTTTCTATTTGGGATATTTTTGTTTGGGTCTTGTCTGGTTATTCCCCGGAGCGAGCGAAGCGAGCGGAGGGCTATGAGCGAAGTTAATAATTCTTTAGTCTTCTAAATTAAAGGTAATTAGAACTGAGAATTGGTAACGTTGTCCTCCCCTGATTTATATTTTGCGACCGAGGCTGTTTAAGGTTAAATGCATCATGGTCATGGTTGTTGGCTTCTTTTATACGTATATGGTTGTTGGTATTGAACTTTTTAAACTATGCTACAAGCATATATTTATATATGGCTACAAGTCAAAATGGAAAATGGAGTTATTACTGTAGAGCAGAGTATTGCTACAATGCTAGAGGCGTCTTCGGGAAAGTTTTTTTATACTGCTTGCTAATTTAGTAGCTCTCTGCTTCGTTGAAAATATTATTAAAATATGCTATTAAATATTTAAAAAAACATAACAGTAAGGACAACTAGTTGTTGCATTTCAGATCACAAAATATTCCCCTGATATTTTGTGTTTCAGATTTCTAGGATTCCATGCTCATGATGCACTCCGCAATAATCTGCCGGACATAAAAAGGAAATTTATTGGAGTCGCTAAAGCAGAATTCTTCAAAAAATCGATAGTTTTTCTTAAACAACGCCACTGCGCCCTCTGACGTGACGCCACAACGGTACTATTGATTGTTTTCTATGCATCCCTCGCTAGCACCCCGCTACTACCGATCTTTCCAATTCTCATTGCACTTGATTTTAGAAAACTTGGAACTTGGAAAGTCTATTCGTCTTGAACAGCGCAAACTCAGGCTAAGTATTTTGCTATTCAGAAGTGCTTTTGGAATTCTTAAAACTCTTCTGGGAAGTTATCTGTTTTTAAAAGAGTTTCGTACTTTAGATTTTATGGAAAATCCCATATTGAAACTATTTCCATTTATAATAGCCCAATGAATTCCGTTCAAACTAAATTTTAAAATTCGCGCAGAGGCGAAAAAGCGCTCTCTACAGTCAAAATTGTAAAACAACTGTTCGATATGTTTGAAGCAGCCATTATAAGATGGAGCTAACATTTTAATAATAAAGAAAAGGTCAGTAAATTTAAATTAAAAACTCCGGGAAAACGAAAAATTGTGTAGTTTTTAAAGTGTTATAGCCGGGTGTCAAGTTCATGGTTTGTGCTCAGTAAAATGAGTAAACAAACATATTGTTTTTAGGGTGTCCAAAGAAAGACCCCTTTAGTTATGAAGTTCGTTTGTTTTTGTTTATAAAGATTCTTGGAAACATTGGGAAAATATTCTTTCAGGTTTCGGAACATTAAAAAGTGTGATTGGAAGCTAGTAAATAATAATGTTTTGGCTACGTTTGATTAAGAAATTGCCAAATTTATCTGAACTACTGATAGGCAAGTGGAAAAAAGTAAAAATGAGCAACTTACTTAAGATCACAAAATATATTTTAGCTATTGGTTCAAAATTTTGATATGTTTCCTGATTTGCTTTGCGTTTTATTTTGACTTAGAAACTATATAATTTGCTCTTTTTATTGATAATGACTGTTCTAGTTTGGGTTATGGAAGCGCTGCTGATGATTTTTTAAGTATAGGAGTTAGCTTGCCTGTGGATTTTGATATTAGATTTCTTCGAAAGCCATCATGTTACAAAGGTATAAATTGTATTGGTAAATATATACCTTATTTCAAAAGTTTGTAGAGAATGGAAAAATCTTGGGAAAAATTATTAGGTTGATAGCAAGGTTGATAAGAGTATCTAAGAACTGAAACTTAAAACCATTGCCGTGTTATCAATGTTTTGAATGTGACAGTGTCAGTATGGCTTTAATAGATTTCAATGTACTGTTGGCTAAAATTGTAATTTTATTTTATTAATAATGGTAATTTAAAATAATATCTGATAACTATTTTTAAATATTTATTGCAACTAATTCTGTGTCTTTATTTTCAGGCTTATGTAGTTAAAGTTACTTAGAAATACTCGAAATGGTTGAGACAAGTAAACAGGTACGAGTTGATAACTGGGGCATTTACTTCCTGCAGCGTCTTCAGTTGTTTTTCTCTAAAACAGATTATTGTGATTTGACACTTCAATTTGAAGGGAATGTTCAGCTTAAAGTTCATAGACTGGTTATGAATGCCTGTACAGAATACTTTGCTTTTTTGGAACAGTCCTGTCCTGCATTAGAAGAAAACACTATTATGATGCCTACAGATTTACAGGCTGATGTTATTGTGCCAATTGTTAATTTCATGTATACAGGTAAATAGATAACCTCAACAAAGAAATTTGTTATTTTAAGGTGCATATTCAATTAAAAAGGAAACATTTTTCTTTGCTTATTTAACTTGTTCCTGTTCATTTTCAAATGTCCACCTTTTTGTCCATACTGATGCAAGCTTTTTCTTGTTCTCTGGCAGTTTCATGAGAATTAAATTATGGCTGACAACAACAAAATATTACACAATCAATAAACTATTTTTCTGCAGCACAATTTGACAATATGATTAGTGATATTCGAATGAAAAATAACCTGTTATTCGGTTATTAAAATAACCTGTATTATTCGGTTTTCATTCCACAAGTATTCGAATGAAGAATAACCTGAACCTGATGTTGTGTTGTTGTTGATTAGCAAGCCCCACATATTTCTTATTTCTTTCATACACTTCTTCGTAATGAATACGGCCTGCTTTCCAATACATAACACCAATTATCACCTAATGCTTGTTTAGCTTTTAGGTTGTATATTGGAATTTAGAATGTAGGAGCAATAGAGCAATACATAAGTCGTAATATAACTATAACAATATAATATGTACTATTAATTATTGATATTATTATAGTACTATTAATACATCGCTAGAGAGAAATACTTTTTTTGCAAAGTAGACTTTTAATAATTATAATAATTTATTTATTTATTTATTTACGGACATAAAGCCCATTATAAAAATCAATACAGAAGTTTTGACTAATATTAAAAGGTAATAATTAAAAAGTAAGGTACATTATAAAAATCAAATTAAAATGGCAAACCTAATTAAACTAACTTAAAAACAGGAACAAGTTGAAATCAATAGACACAAATATTTATACATATAGACCTAACAATTATAATTACAACAAAAGCGACATAAATAAAACTCAAGATGAACCAAAGATAAAACACAAAAGATGTGTTAGAAA
>JAEQML010077826.1:0-12706 GCA_016904865.1 Pissodes strobi | reverse complement strand
GTCCTACTGATGAGCTCAGGAAAAGATCGAAAGCGACCAAAGCCCAAATCAGGCCAAAGACTGAACCTTTGCATATAAGCTTTGTGTTTGGCTGATAAGCCTTAATAGTCGTGCCCATATTTCAAACAAGTTTGATACTGGTTTGCATTTTCGTCTTCTGCTTGTCTTTTCAGTTGTGGAAAAGCCGCAAGAATATTTCATTTAACGTTGTATGTTGGATCGAGTTTGTAGGAGAGTAGGTCGCAAGATCGCTCATTGCACAAAACGTCTTCAGTCAGCGATAAAGCCGCGAGGCGGTCGTACTCGACTAGTTGGATGTGTGCTAAACCTACATTCTTGGAAGCTATTTAGCAGGGGCGTGCGGTGAAATTTTAAGATAGGGAAGCAGCGACAGTTCGTGAAATTTGGTGCCAACACAAAAAAGCCCGCCGCAGGCCGAAAATTTTGAGGGACCACGCCCAATTTTTACCCAAAGTCATTAAAATCGTTAACAAAACAAGGATTCGGCGTCCCCTGAGGCGTCCCCTTGAATGGCAACTTGTTGCGCACTTAAATAAATGAATAAGTACCTTACCTATTTGTAATGTAGTTCGAATCTTCGATCACTTTTTGCAAATTCGTCAATGACGTCATCATAAAAGATGGATGCTCCGACATATTTTGGAGAACTTTGTTTTGGACAGCAGCGATATTTGCGAAAGTCTTTCCTGCCCCGTTGAATTTCTTAGGAAATTTTTTATACGTTTAAGTGTTGAAAAATTGCGTTCTACTGACGAACTTGTGGCAGGTATTGTCAATACTAATTCACACAATTTCGACACTTCAGTGTAGGCATCTTCTAGCTCTTTGTCTTTTAAAAATTGCATTAGATCTTTAGCGTTATTTTTTGTACTAATGTCATCAGTTTCCTAAATCACTTTTAGTTCAGATCGCAGTAACACTCGGTCGAAGAACTGGCCATAATGAAGAAGAAGAGATTTAAACGCATCTTCTGGAAAAGTTTTTTCCTTATATGCAGCAATATTGCAGAGCTCGAGGAATTTAAAATCATTTAAACCGTTAAATCTATAGTTTATTTGTTGCTGAATTTGATCGACTATTTCATAAAAGAGGCGTCTGTATGACATTTGAACATCTCCCACCCTGTCTGTTCGAAGACGCTTGGCTTGTGGCTCTACATTTAACGTCATCGTTTTCTCCCAAAACAGGTCATGCTCTTTTTTGTCTTAACATGGACTTAAAATCATCCACTTTTTTAAGCAAAAAGCAATATCATTTGTCTTAGTTTGTAATATATTAAAAACATTGTCCGAGAATGGAAATATTTCTGAAAATATGTTCAACAAATAATTAAAATTAAAATCTCGTTTCAAACAGTCCAAAAATCCCCTGGAACTATTTATTGCTTCAGAGTCCCACGTTTCATTATTTTCTATTATATTCTCAAATAGTTTAATGAGTGATTCACGATTTTCAGAGACTGTTAGCACAAGCCTTTCATTATAGTTCCACCTAGTAGGAGCTACTTTGGGCAATCGTTTGTGAACAATGGAGTCCAAAGCATGTGTACGTTTTGTTGACTTGGAAAAAAAAGCTGCCATACCGCTTAAAGTAGCGCAAAATACTTTACACTCTTTAATGTGATTTATGGACTGGGATAAAACTAAATTTAATTTATGAGCAAAACAGTGGACAAATAGAGCACTTGGGAAAGTTTCTCGAACTTTAGCTTGCAGACCCCCTAATTGTCCTGCCATCACTGCAGCCCGATCATAGCTTTGAGCAACTAATTTTTTGTCCCCATTAATTTCATTAATAAAGTTATAAACTATGGTATATAATGCAACTGCTGTACGATTTTCGGAAACATTCTTAAAACCTAAAAATCGTTCTTGAATACTTCCGTCTTTTTTAACGTAGCGTATTACTATAGATAATTGGCTAAACTTAGTGATATCAGTTGTTTCGTCCAGAACAATAGCAATGAACCGCGCTTCGCCAATCTCCTGCTTAAGGGGGTTTATCAGTGAGACGAGATTCCGACGGCGCACAGTGTTGCGTGATATAGGGAATATTGGACAAAATTAATTAGGCTTGTTTTTTAAACATTAAACTTATATTTACTCTTAAAACGTTAAAATAAGACCAATTTACACAAAACAACTAAAAGAAAACAAAAATTCTATACATTGGAAAAATAAAATAAAATAGTAAAGAAAGTGCCTTATACAAGTGAAGGCCATTTAACTTCTTGAGATTTAATGTGATATTGGGGCATACTCTATCATAAATAATTAAACACAATGATTTTGGTATTGATTTTCTTTCCATTTGGCTATTCATATAGCGCTGAATGTAAATTTTAGAGCTCTACATCCGTGTCGATGATTTTTCGACAGTAAAAATATTAAATCAGAATTTATTCAGAGTAATCGCTTACGCTGTCAGTACTTAGTTCTCTGGATAGCTCCAAGGGAAGTTCTAAATGATCGAGAGAACTAAGCGATTGTTCATTTATTAAATATGGCTTCAATTCATTATCACATGACTTATTTTGAACATTTGTATTAGACTGTCTGTAAGAAGACTAACGAGGATCTGAAGTCATTAAAAGAGTTTTGAGTATGTCGGTATTAGCATGTATTCTTGAGGTTTTTCGACTGTTACACAACCGAATTTTTCTGAATTCCTTGTGCCTTGCCTCCAAAACATCCTCTGAAAGCTGGCCAATGGGAAATTCGAAAAAATCCATTATGTCACATCCGTGAACCAAAACCATATGCACGGAACTTGGCATAAAGTACCACTCGTAATGGTCTAAATACAAGGTTCGCGTTTCGTCCAACAAGCCTCTAAATTTGGTTATATAAATTTTGTATCGAGAAGACAATATCCTTAAAATTAAATGAAATTTTACAATAAATTCTTTATTAATACCTGTTATTTCAGCGCTAAGATCCGGATTCTGGAAAAACCGCCTAGCAGTGTTTCCATCATTTGTGGAGCCAAAACTCGGCTTTGACTTACCAACTATTAAGCTTATTTTTTCCTTAAAATTTTCCTGAATAACTTTCTTTGTGTTTTCTACTACTGCTTTGTATTCGTCGCCTTTAACTTGCCACGATTTAGTTGACCAACGGTACGCTATATGTAGCAAATACTTGAAAAATATAATCCAGCAGTGAAGTGTGGATATTCCAAAGTGATAATTTTGAATATTGGGGAATTTATACAGAACTTTATCATGATTCATTTCTTTTGGGGTGGCCCCACAAATGATGCATTTGGCATTAGAATTAGTTTCGGATAAAATATTCGAAACACTTCCATCAAACATGGTCAACAGCATTTTAAAGGAGATGCTAAAAACTTTGTTATTAATCGTAGTTGTATAAACATTTAAATGATTTATTAAGTGGGTCACTCTTTTCTCTTCTTGAAGGACAACATCAGAATTTTCTTTTATAAAAGAAAATTTGATTGGTCTGCAGTAAAAAGTTGAAGATTTTTGGATTTGAGCAAATTGTTTGATTTTTGTTACTAACTAATTTTAATGGGACTAAAGCTGTTAAGAACATATATTGGTCTGTGTTGGAAGAAATTTCAAATTTATGCTTATAGAGTCTGTGTCCCGAGCTACCGTCAAAACCCCACTTGCAAATGAGTTTTAAATCGCACTCATTATAGCTGTTTATGTTTGAAATGTTTAGAATACTATCTATAGATTTTTCTAAAAGTTCTTGCAGATCAACCTCGGCAGAGCTCTCTGTGATAGCAATATTAATCGGTAGATATTAATTTTTAGTTGGTAGTAAACAACGATAGCTCGGGAAACAGTCTGGGTGAAGTGCGTTGACACTAAATTTTGATTCGAAGATTGACCAGTAGACACGCGTAGAGATCTTTCTGCGGCAAAACACAATTCTTCTGTCGAATAATTCGTAAGTAAAGGCTCAACTTTTCTTGCTTTTGTTTTAAAACTTGACTCTTCAAAAGATTTTTGAGGTCTACCTGCTGACGAACTTTTTTCTTTGGTATTAATGGTGATACTTCCATTAAGCCATTGGCTGTGACGAATACGATTGCTTTTTTCCCACAAACTTTTCATTTTTGCACAAAAAAGCTTACTGTGCTGCCTTAAACATTTTTCTGTTTCGTTTGGAATATCATCACTCAAGTTTAAAAATGTCCTAATTTTTGTATTCTTTGTCTTCTTGACTGCTTCGATACCATTCTTCAAATAGTATGTTTTTAGGTACCACGTACAAAGTCATAACTAAAAAATAAAAAACTAAGACGGGGGCGGATTGGGACACAAAAACTCATTGCCTAATGAACGACGATATTAGGGGGTAATAACCTACAAAAAATAACGGGGGATGTTTGAGGAACTTTTTCTAAAAGCTTTGACAAAACGAATTACCTATACTTTTTAATAATTTAATTAACCCGATGTTATGATTATTTAACATATATTGCTTTGATCGGGATTTATTCTTTGCTTCAATATTTGAACTTGAGCAAATAACACAAGCGGACTGTATATTGAATATTAGCTAACTTTATTTAAAAGTTAAGACAGAGGATACAGTAGTATAATTAGTACATTTAGGGGTCAGCCTCGTTATTTAAACGACACGGGCTTTTTTACACTTCTTGACAGAGCGTGTCACTTTTTACCTGCATAATTTTTTATTTCCCTGGTTCCCGCCGGTTGCCAAATATAGCAAGGTAATTCGAACGGTTCCCTTCTTGAAAACCCCAACATACTGCCCGCCTTGAAACTACTTAGTTTCAAAACAAACCTTAATATTGCTCGTACTGTACAGTTAAATTCAAGACTGACCCATTACATTACAAAAAAATTAAACCAAAAGTTACTAAACATTAAATACCTTACAACTATTACATGGCCTATTAAAAGGCTAGAGTCAAAAATTATTAAACATGAAATACCTTATAACTATTACATGGCCTATTAAAGGGGTAATTAGAGCAGAGTCTAATGGACATTAGAATACCTTAAAATTATACACGTTGTTTACATTATTAGCAACATAAGTTGTTTAACCGTTTTTACAATATTTCTTAAAACATGTCGCATAGATCTCATTACTCAATAGGTAATGGACACACCTTAGTGACCGCACGTCGAAAAACACCAGATTGAGATTTCACCTCGACAACTCTCACGACACCGTCATTCCCTGGATAAAGCGTAGTAACTCGTCCTAACTGCCATTGGAAAGTTGGAGCGTTTTCATCTTTGAGCAGAACCAATGATCCAATTCTCAAATTCGATCCATTCCGTCGCCATTTAACTCTGGTTTGTAATTCATTCAGGTACTCCTTGCGCCATCGTTGCCAAAAACTTTGCAGCATGGCTTGCATCTTTTGGTATTTGCCCAGTCGATTGTCAGGAATATGCTGGAGACTTACTTCCGGTAGGGCGGTTAACGACCGTCCAATGAGGAAATGGGCAGGAGTAAGAGCATTTAGATCCTCAGGATCATTAGATAATTGACATAAAGGTCGGGAATTCAAAATACCCTCCACCTGTGTTAACAATGTCGAAAAATGTTCGTATGTTAAAGAATGACCCTGTAATACCCTGTTCAAATGAAATTTTGCGGATTTTACCCCAGATTCCCAAAGTCCTCCAAATGAAGGTGATCTAGCTGGAATAAAGTGCCATTTTATACGTTCATTTGCAAAATTCTCTCCTATCAATTTAGCCTCATTTTCCAGAAAATTATAAAGTTTTTCTATTTCCGAATTAGCACCTACGAAATTCCTGCCATTGTCAGAAAATATATTAGACGGCTTACCTCTGCGACCTATAAATCGTTTAAATGTATTTAAAAATGAAGCTGTAGAAAGATCAGTCACCAACTCTAAGTGTATACATTTTGTACTCATACATATTATTAAACAAACATAGCCCTTAATAAGTTTTGCATTTCTTGTTTGCCTATCTTTAAGCATAAAGGGACCAGCATAATCTACACCCACATTTGTAAAAGGGGGAGTAGGCTGTACACGATAATCAGGTAGATTTCCCATTAAGTAATTTTGAATCTTAGGCTTTGAGCGAAAACATACAACGCATTTTCTAACAATATTTTTACAACAATTTCTAGCTGAGACCGGCCAAAATTTTTCTCGAATTGAATATATTAATTGTTGAACTCCGCAATGTAACAATCTATAATGCTCATTGCGTAATATTAAATCTGTCAAGTGATGACCTTTTGGCAAAATAATTTGATGTTTTTTATCAAATTCTAAATTTGAGTGTTGTAATCTTCCACCAACTCTTATTACTGACTCATGGATAAAAGGGTTTAAACATAAAAGTTTGCTCTTTCTATTTAAAGGTTTCCTTTCTAACAAATTATTGTAATCTTCCAAGAAACATTGAATTTGACAAGTTTTAATTAAAAACAAAAGTGCTAATTCTAATTCAAGAGGACTGATGATTTTATCTATATTAATGGTTTTGTTTCGTTTTTTATTTTTTAAGTTTTTAACGAATCTTAGAATATAAGCACATACTCTCACTAATTTAGTAATATTTGAGTGTCTTTCAGTTAATTTAACAAAAATATTATCACTTTCAATACTTATTACTAAAGATAGTTCTGAATCGCTGCACTTTTGTTCCGGAACATCAAAATTTATATTCAATTTACTTATTATCCATTCACTCTTTGGCAGGCGTAACCACTCGGGTCCCTGCCACCATAGTTCGGTTTTATACAACTTACTAGCTGTACAACCCCTGGATATCAAATCCGCAGGATTTTCATTAGTTCGGATATGATACCAGTCATATGTATGTGTTAAATTATTTATTTCGCTTACACGATTCGCGACAAAGGTTTTCCATTTCGATATATCGCCTTTTAACCATGCTAATGTTACCGACGAGTCTGTCCAAAAATATTGTGAGGTAAAGTTTATTTCTAAAGAATCCAGGGTTTTTTTTGTAAGATTGGCTAATAGTACGCACGCTGACATTTCTAATCTTGGGAGTGTAACCTGCTGGATTGGCGCAACGCGTGTTTTTGAACATAATAAATTTACCGAAATAATATTTTTTGTTTCATTAACACATCGTATATACAAACACGCTCCGTAAGCTTTTATGGACGCATCTGCAAATCCATGTAATTCTATTATTATATAATTTGTTAAACAAGCATATCTAGGTACGCTTATATTATTTATATACTCTAAGTCCTTTTGAAATTCTATCCATTGGTTAAAAATATTTTCCGGCACAGTGTCATCCCAAGAACATGCTATTTTCCATAGATCCTGTAACAATATTTTTGCCAAAATTATAACTGGTCCTAACAAACCCAAGAGATCAAAAATTTGGCAAGCTAAAGACAAAATCTTTCGTTTTGAGATCTGGGTTATATTATTATCAAAATTACATATTGAATATTTAATCTTGTCACCATGGGGATCCCAAAATATACCTAATGTTTTATTATTACTATCATTTTCTCCAATACGTAATACACTAACCGGTAAATGTTCATTTAGTAAAAACTGATTTAAGATATTTACATCATTACACTGCCATTTCCGTAATTCAAATCCTGCACTTGATAGAATTTTAGATATATTTTTCTGGAGTTCTATTAATTCTTCGCCAGAATCCGCTCCTGTCAACAGGTCATCAATATAAAAACTATTTGCAATTATTTTACTTTCCTTAGGATACCTTAATTCATGATCTTTAGACAACTGTAAAATACATCGAACCGCCAAATATGGTGCAGACGCGCATCCATATGTGACCGTATTTAGTTCATATAATTTTATGGGTTCATTTTTACTTGATCTCAAAAAATTTTCTTATATTCTTTGTGCTTATCATTTATTAAAATCTGACGATACATTTTTGAAATGTCAGACGTCATTACATACTGAAATTTTCGAAATCTAACTAATATTTTTAATGCAACTTCTCTAGAATTTCCTAACTTTGGTGACGATTCTTTAAAAGGTATATCGACAACAAACCGACCATTTTTATCCCTCCTAGTAGTATTTTCAAAATTAAGTTCGCAATATTTCTCTGAATCTGAAAATATTTTATTTTTATTTGAAATCTCCTCTATTGTCCAAAATTTTAAAATTTGCGCATCGATTTTTTCATTTATACTTAAACAGTTTACTGAAGCTAAACTATAACAGATATTTTTCTGATTATTGCATATTAAATTTCCCGCTATAACCCAACCTAAAGCGGTTTTTTGCAGAATGGGCATATTTTCCCCTAATTGATATTGTCCTTGACGCATAATTTCCCAAAATACTTGTGATCCCAGCAACAAATCTATTTCATTAGAAATATTGTAATTAGGATCCGCTAACTGAAAAGAGTAAGGCGGCGGTTACATTGGATAAGAATTCGTACGAAAATTTGCTCGTACGAATTCATGCGAATTCGTAAGAAGTGGTCGGAAGGAAACAAATGCATATATTGACATATTTGTGGTTATATTGCTTACGATTATTTCTTACGAATTCGTGCGAGTTCGTACGTGTTTTCAATGCGACCAAAATATTTTGTTTTTTGGGTAGTTGTTCGTACGACTAACTGGATTCGTTGGGCTTTAAGTGACATGGATTGCAAAGTACTGATTACTTTGGTTCACGAACTAAGATCCCTATGGGATCAGAAAAGCAAACAATACCATAATAGAAAGTTAAATAAAAAATTATGTAAAGTAGCAGCTGGAATTAAACTAGGAGGTAGGTATTTCCATTTGGGTACTTACCATGTTTAACAAAAAATAAGTACAAAATATATTTATTTAACGTCAATTTTCATGTTTAACATAAAATAACTATTATTTAGGTACATTTTACAAATTGTTTCCATGTTTGATATTAAGTGAAATTATCCACACAAATCAACCCATGTGCTTCTATTTTTTCAATGAAAGATAGTATCTGATGGTGATGTTCCCAAAAAATGAAACTCTGAGATAGAGTCCATTGTCACTTTATAATAAGTTAATATTCGTACTGTATTCGTATAAATGAAACCGAGCAGTGTAACCACCCACGTCGTAAGAATTCGTCATAACTGATTCGTACGAATTCTTACGAACACATTTTCGTACGAATTCTTATCCAATGTAACCGCCGCCTTAGGTATATTAACAATTTTATTATCAAAACTTATTCTGGGCAATTTATCTGTAATTTTGGAAATTATTAAGCAATTTATTTCTTTCGAAAACACATCGTAATTAGACATTATAGAAATGTTGGTATGCATATTTAATTTGACTGCATTTTGCCCGATCCCATTGACTACATGGTTTATTTTGGACTTCTTAAGACCTATTTTGTCACAAAAATCTTCTCTTATAAAATTACTAGTAGATCCACTGTCTAATAAAGCTCTTGCTGGAAAGAGTTTACCATTATTTATGATATTAATCATGGCCGTTGATAACAATATCTGTGACTGCCCCGATTTATATTTGGGCGCCTGTGCAAAACTATCAGATATTTCAATTTCTTCATCTTTAAAAATCGACGTTGCCGTTATTTCTGTGTCGTTATCAACACTGTTTCCGTTTGGCAAACCGCTTTCCGAGTTCCGCTGGGGCGACTCGGTTCGCGCTTTGTTTCAATGGGTGACTGCAGAGGCGGGGGAGAAGGTTTTTCATATTCGATGTGTAAAAGAGTATTATGAGGCTTATGACATTTATTACATTTAGGCAACTTACATTTTATTGATAAATGATTGTCCCTAAAACAATTCAAGCATAAACGTCTTTCTTTTACTTTATTAATTCTTTGATGTACTGACAATTGCAAAAATTTTGAGCAGTACTTAATTAGATGATTTTCTTGACAAAAGAAGCATTTTAATACATTATCATCATTTACGAATAAACTTTGGCTAGAATATCCTTTTTTACCAAAATTATTTTTATTGGTATTTGTTACCTGCTCACTTTTATGTATTTCGATTTTTTCCAAAACCTCACACTTATTATTTAAAAACTTGTGCATATCATCCATGCTAGGTAAATCTTGTGCATACCTAAATGTCTCCCAATCCCTACGGGTACTACCATCAAACTTTTTTGCCAAAATATACAATATTAATCTATCCCACGATTTTACATTTTCTCCTAAAGATTCCAATGATCTTAAATGTCTATTAAAAGTATCATATAAGGCTCTTAAATCCCTATAAGACTCATATTTTAAATTTGGATATTCAACAATTGACTTAATATGATTATGTATTATTAAACTCTTATTTTCGTATCTTTTTTGAAGCAAGTCCCAAGCTGTAACGTAATTTACGTCCGTAACTTGAAGAGATTTTATTACTTCTAAAACCTCTTCACTTAAAACTGATTTTAAATAAAAAAACTTTTGAGAATTACTTAATGAGGAATCACCATCGACTAATGCTAAAAATGAATTTTTTAATTCTTCCCACTCTTCATATTTCCCTTTAAACTTAGGCAACTGTACTGGAGGTAATTGACAATTATTATTTCTTACATTTTGAGAAATATTCGTTATAGCACTAACCCCGGTCTGATTAATTTTTTCTAATAAACAATTTGCTTCTCCTAAAATCTTATAGTATATCATTTCGAAATATTCTTGCTCTTTATTATTATTCGTAATTTCCTCAGGCGATTCTTTTAAAATATCAGACTGAATTTGTTCAAATTCTTCTAAAACTGGCTCTATTTTCTTAATACGAAGTTTGAGTTGTGAAATGTCAACTTCCCTAAATTCAGTTTTATCTAACTGGTCAAAATACTTTTTAAATCGGGTCAATTTACCTTTAATTTGTCCCCTAGATGCTTTTAGATTAACTAACGACATTGTCAACGACAGGTACAAAATACTTCAAACACTCGAAAATATGACAATTATTTAATATAAAATACTACTTACACCTTTTTCCTCCTGTTCTTCTACTAGCTGCGAGATCACTCCTCGGCACGAAGGATCAAAAATATGTTATGATTATTTAACATATATTGCTTTGATCGGGATTTATTCTTTGCTTCAATATTTGAACTTGAGCAAATAACACAAGTGGCGTGGCCACTCGTGCCTGCGGCACGCGCGAGGCCCTTCGGGCCTCGTTTGTGTGCCCTTCGGTCACACATTATTGCCACGCTTCTATCCGTACCGTGGCCTATAATTAGAAAGCCCTTATAATTAGAGTTACCAATCTCTAGTCTAATTTTACCGTGATAAATTTCTAACTGGTTGCCATGGTAACCGACTTGTCAATGTCAATCGTTAATTTTTTTAAATCTTTACCTAAATACCAAATATCAAATCTCTAAGTCGTACGATTGACGAATTGTGACGATTTTTTTCTTTTTTTTGGTTACCATAGCAACCAATTATTTAGTATCAAATTAGGCTTCATAAACAATACTAAGTACCATACTATATTTTTTATTAGTGATATACATAATTATTAATTGGTTGCTATGGTAACCATGTTGTCAACAAAAAATGCTAACATACTTTCACCTCGACTTATAAATTGACATCGAAAAAAAAATAAAAGTTGGTCCGTGTTTACACGGACAAAAATGCCAAAAAACGGTAACTTGTCCTGTTTTCACACCCTGTATATTAACCGATCGTAACTAAAATCAATAGGCTTCGAGGGCTTGTGGCCCTCTACCTCTATGCCAAATGTCAAGTCGCTATCTTCAAAATTGCGTCCTGTAAATGCCAAAAATCGGTAACTTGTCCTGTTTTCACACCCTGTATATTAACCGATCGTAGCCAAAATCAATAGGCTTCGAGGGTTTGTAGACCTCTACCTCTATGCCACATTTCAAGTCGCTATCTTCAAAATTGCGACCTGTAAATGCCAAAAATCGGTAACTTGTCGTGTTTTCACACCCTGTATAACAATTAGAGCAAAAAAGCAAGAGATCAAAAATACGTGTCTTACCGAATACTTTCATTTGACATAAAAAATAGAATATTATCCTTGTTTACATGGAGAAAAATGGAAAAAAACGGTAACTTGTCCTGTTTTCACACCCTGTATATTAACCGATCGTAACTAAAATCAATAGGTTCCAAGGGTTTGTGGACCTCTACCTCTATGCCAAATTTCAAGTCGCTAGCTTTAAAATTGCGACCTGTAAATGGCAAAAAACGGTAACTTGTCCTGTTTTCACACCCTGTATATTAACCGATTGTAACCAAAATCAACAGGCTTCGAGGATTTTTGAACCTCTACCTCTATGCAAAATTTCAAGTCGCTATCTTCAAAATTGCGACCTCTAATGGCCAAAAAACGGCAACTTGTCCTGTTTATCACCCTGTATATGAACCCATCGTAACCAAAATCAACAGGCTTCGAGTCTTTGTGGACCTCTACCTCTATACCAAATTTCAAGTCGCTATCTTCAAAATTGCGACCAAATGCCAAAAAACCGTAACTTTTCCTGTTTTCACACCCTGTATAACAAAAGAGCAAAGGAACAAAAATACGTGTTTTACCGAATACTTTCATTTGACATAAGAAAAATTAAAAGTTGGTCATTGTTTAATGCCAAAAATACCAAAAAACGGAAACTTGTCCTGTTTTCACACCCTGTATATTAACCGATCGTAACCAAAATCAATAGGTTCCGAGGGTTTGCGGACCTCTACCTCTATGCCA
>JAEQML010077825.1:0-12707 GCA_016904865.1 Pissodes strobi | reverse complement strand
TTTTAATACGGTAGAAGTGTGAAGAGATGCATAATATCTAGATATTTTTTTCATTTAATATTCTTTTTTAATTCCATAATATCTTTTTGTAAATTTGTAAACATTATTAAACATTTTCGTCTATCTTCATGTGTTTGCTCATGTATCAATTTCTTGACTTCTTCGGTTAAATCACTACTTCTTTGTTCTTGTGCAATCTTCCTCATTGTAATCATTACGTCTTTATTTATTAGATTTGCAAATAATTGGCGTAATTCATGTATTTTGAGATCTACATATTGCTTATTGGTTGCATCCTTAACACTTCTTGGATCGGATACCTTAGTTAAGCGTTCCCCCTGAATATCGTAGTCGCCACTGGTAGTAAGTTTGAAACCAGTGCCTGGCAGCCCACGAGCACATCCATCATTTGCTCTGGTTCGCTGACGACCAAATATGTCAATTGTGTTGTTGTTAACAGGCGCCATTTTAAACTTATACTAAGTTATTTTTTCTAGAGCTGATGTACTTATATTAACGAATTAGTTTTGGTTCCCATATAAAAATAAACAAATTATAATTAGTAGTTAGTTCTTGTTAAAAATGGGGCGTGTTAACAACACTATAGATAAATTTGGTCGTCAGAGAGTACATGGCAAATATTGGATTTTACGTGGTGCACAAGGAATCGGATTCAAGTTAACTTTTGATGGCCACTATGATATTGGGGGAAAACGTCTATCAAATGTTGCAAAACCGGTAGTAGATAACGATGTTACTACCCAAGAGTATGTTCTTGAGGAAATACAGTTACTTCGCCAAGAAATGAAAGATGTATTAAACGAATTACAAAATCATATTAATGAAAGATTGAAGAGCCTAGATAGAAAAATGGACGGTGTTGAAAACACATATATAATCAATGATCTAGAGAATCTTAAAAAAATACGTAATTTAGAGGGATGGATGGAAAATAATGAAAAAAAGTTAATAAATATTGATGTAAGAGCTAATAGCTTTATTTCTTGGTCGAAATGGGGAGTGCCAATAACACAATAGATAAGTTTGGTCGTCAGAAGGTAGTTCATGGTGACGGAGTTCAAATTTTGCATGGTGGTGCGCCAGGAATAGGATTTAAGCTAACATCCGATAATCAATTAAATATTGTGGGAAAGCGTTTAATTGGCGTTGCAAAACCGCAAACCAGTGATGATGCTACTACCAAAATATATGTATGTGAGGAAATCCATAAATTGCACATAGAGTTAACAGAAACAGTCAACAAAATATCTGAAGCTTGTAATAAAAATTTGATAAGTGTTGATGGCAGAATGGACACATTTGAAAATAAAAGAAAATACTATGATGCACGAAAAGAAAATATTGTTGGGGAAATAACTAATTTGGAAAAGAGAATGAAAAAAAACATGAAAATATTGTTGATAATTGAGAAGAAGGTCAATAATATGATTGCAGCTAGGAAAATAAGAATATGACAACAGTTACACGGGGGAAATGGGGCTATCATTGTTTTTCTAGTGTATTAGACCATAAACACCAACTTTTTCACTCGAAATCGATTATATTTATACACAAGTAGAAACCTGTCACCAAAATAGTTTCCCAGAATTATTGGATACAAGTTTTGTACTAATAGATATATATTAAATGAAAAACAAAAATATTACAAAAAAAGTTTTTTATTTATAACCCCTATACTTTGCACATGTTTAAAAATAATATATATTTAAACAATATCTGACTTATAAGAATGTTGAAAACAATGTTTTGTTTGGTCTTAAAAAGTTACAAGAATGTGGTAAATAATGTGTTTTCTCGCCCATTTTTGATGCTGCCACTGGATCTTCGCGTAGAACATATTTCTCTCGAGGTGTGATGTAAGCTTGGGTTCCATCAAACTGATGTAACTTATGCATCTTCATAAAGACAGTATTTCTCAACGAGGTCCTTGGGAATTTGTGGGATTTCAATTACCAATAGCTTCAAATCCTCCTCAAGCATTTGACTGCAAAATGTGTGCAGGTCAATGTAACCATAAACAAACTTCTCACACACGTGGGCACCAATACAAAAATTTAATGCGTCCTTCAGGTACTTGGCATATTTTTCATCGTTCGCATCGGCAACACACTCTCTCAAATACGTGATAATATCTTCACGCATATTTCTTAGCAGTACTGCTAAACTTTTAATGTACGAAACTTGACTTTCATTATTTATAAAATTGGTCATATTGCCCTGTGTGAAAAACAAAACAACGTGTCAGCATTCTGATAATGTATTATAATAAAATGTAATCAAACTTTTAAAACTATTACAGTTCGAAGATATTGTAATTATTCCAGATTATCAAACCTCACAAGAGAACGTGTTTTGGCACCGGAGTATGCGGGTTCACTTTGTCCTAAATAAGTTAATTTATGTTTTTCGTTAGAGTTATTGATAATTTCAGCAACTTCTTTGGTAATAATTTCAGCACCCCTTTTCGGTAAATAAGAACTAAAAACACAGCCATTTTCTTTATCAAATAATGTGGCAATAACACTTTTCCCGAAACGACCATTTGTTAATTGTAGGTTCTTTAGAATATATCGTTTTCCAATATCTAGAGAGGAAAAAGGTATGCGTTCTATTTGTTCCACTGATTTGTTAAAACTCTCATTAATTTCGATAATTGTTTCTTGTGAAAGAGACATTATTGTTTGAAATAAGTAGTAGTACCTTTAATAAATACACCACACAGATAATACAATATGCGACTATCAGAATACTGAACACACTGCTTCACTAATCAGAAAGATTATGACTGTTTTCAACATTATGGCATCTTATATAGCGCCCAGAACATATTTCTCAAGGTTATGTTACGTCATACCGAAATATGTAACCAATATTCAGTCTCAAGAGCGTTCAAGGTCGTGGGGCCCTATCTTAATATATCCACAAGGACACTCAAGGTCGATGTCGCTAGAAATTATCTCAAGGGCGCACAAAGTCAAGTTGCATGTCCTTAACTGACTTTCAATCTTCGTGAACAATAACCCTCTGCAAACAGTCCCAAGAGCGTTCACTTGGGGCAATGTCAAGGTCATATGCGCAACCTTCAACAAAAAACTCAAGGGCATTCAAGATCAACTGTCAAGGGCATTCAAGGTCAAATTAGCTCAATGTCATTCAAGGTTGAATACACCCGTGGCCAAGTGGGCGGGGTCTATCCCAGTGGCACCGGAGGGGGGTGCGGGGGCAAAAAAGTGGTGGGGGGAGAATTGAGTCCGTCTATAGCTCTCTACTCACGATAAATCGTGCGGAAAAGTATTTTTCCGCACGATCGTAGGAAAAAAGATATTTGAAATGATTGTTAGATTATGGCTATTAAATAAGCTATATCAGTATGAATTTAGCCGTAATATTTCAGAATGTTTCGAAAATTACTTTATTAATAGGAAATCAAAATAGGCAATTTATTACTTGATAGAAAACTAATTATTAGGGAACTATTTCCTAATACGATATTTATTTTGTAAATACTTTAAATAAATGTAAATTAAAAATGTTTTCAGATGATACCTTAATATCATATCTAGTTTCTAATTTGCTTTACAGAAGCTGAAGCAAAGCATTGATCTTTATTTAATAACATTAAAGCATTTTCTTTAATTTTACGTTTTTTTTTATAATGGTTCCTTTGCTAAAATATTTGGAGCGATCCATTGTATTCTGTGATTGTTGGTGAATGCATGTTGACAAATATGTGATTTGTGGAATTTTTAACATAGGTTTGGTATTCTTTTTTTCCGAAACGTCGAGCATTTTCCAGTTCCTTTCAATTTTTCAGCATCGTTAGGGTCACTGAAATGGCACATGGTTATAATGGTTATAGTGTTTTGTGCTTCTTGTTAAAAAGGATGCAAAGAACAGCATTAATGCTTTAAAATGCCAGAGAACTATTTATAAAGGTGACCTTATTACAATAATTACAATATTTTTGATAATTTTTTTAGACCTAAAGTTTTGTGACCATCACAACAGTGATAAAATATTTAAATTTTGCCTTACGGAAACAGGGAGTTGACATCCAGACATTTTTCCACGAACTGACGCATTAAAAAACTTTCGGGGGCAAGGATTTTATAGATACATTGTAACTAATGATTTAATGTTTAGAAGACCTAGCCACAATTTTTAGGATAAAGATGGTTTTCTTACTTTAGGCCGCGATATGATAAAATAATAATTATTTGGTGTCTTTGTTAGGAAAATAGTAATTATTCTGAGGCGGGAATCGGTATAAACTCTGGTTATAGTTCCAGAAGCTACTCTTGTGACGGAAGGCTCCCATGTAGTGTCATCGAATAATGAAACTAATTCCGTAATGGTTTTAATAATTTATAAATAATATTTGCATAGTTTTTGTTTAACTGGATACTATTTTTTTAGTCCTCAAACACCGAAGAACGTAGTTTGATTTGATATTGATTTTCTAGAACCAAATCTGAAGACTTCACAGTGCGAGGTTAGCAAAAAATAGAGAATTTATTCTTTCTTATATACTAAACTTGCAATCTTTGTAGGCACAACACCCTAAATTGGATATCAGTTTAACAAATTTGCTTCTAATATCGGATATGTTGTAAAATTTTCGAAAAAGATGTTTTATTATCAGATTTGGAGCTTCTTTGCAGATTTACTTAAATAATAATTCTGACGCTAAGTTTGTAATATGTAGTGCCGATAAAAGGAGAATATTAACCCACACTCCACAGACTATTGTTTGAGTAAAATCCTGAAAATATAGCAGATGAAATGATTTTAAACCATGATACAGAACGAATTGGAGAAATCAACGGTTACAGCGCACGTAACGAGGAAGTCCTGGCCACAAGAACGTTAGACAATAATTAAGGGTGTCCGAAAAAGGTAAGAAAAAGAGAAATGCGTCACAAAATAGGGAGATTAAAGAAATTCATATCGAAACTTATATTACCCAGAAACGAAAACCAAGCTGTCCAAAATAATTTCGACAGTTTTTATGTAAATGTGCTTGCTTGGAAAGAGTAAGTCTTCAAAAAGCAAGAGAAGAAACTGTCAAATTGTATGCTATTGATTCGTGTGATGCCTAAAGAGCATCACCTATTTGCGCAGTAGTTTGCGAATGTCCTGATAAAAGGAAATGGGCAAAAGAATCTGATAAAAAATGTTTTACAAAAGAATATTTTGTTAATAGTGTTACAGTCTGTAAAACTTTTCTCCTACAGACATTCAGAATTTTCAAGGGAAAATAGCTAAAAGGTAGAAAAAGACCTGAAGGAGTAAAAGATATAAAAGGTAATGGTGGGTATAAAAATAAAATTTGAGAGAAACAACTTAGGGAAGTTAAAAATGATATTGATAAATTCCCAAAGAATAAATCTCACTATTCCAGGGCACAAACAGAATGCATGTACCATGTACTTGAGATCCGATACTACGTTGCCAGTTATGCATAGTTTATAAAAACCAAGTCGAAATTTCCAGTATCTTTCTCTAAGTATGAAGATATATTTTAATTTATATTAATTTAAGAAGATAGACTTTAAAAAGACACCTATAATAGATGTGGTAAACTGCAAGTTTAAAAAGTACTGGAAATAACAAAGAACAAAATGAATACAAACTAGAGAAAGAAGGTCATTTGTTTGAAGTGGAAGTACCACCAAATTTGTTAAATGCAAATAGACAGCAAGCAGTAGAAGACGTCGATTATGAAGTACCTTCTTTTGACATGAAAAAAACAGTTCCACTTCCTCGCATATCCACTAATGTTGTGGTGGCAGCTGTGACTTTATAACTTGGGCATCCAGTCTACAAAAGAAAACAAGAGTCATTTGCTATCTTGGTTAGAGGGTGAAGTTGGTCGGGGAGTTCAAGAAGTTTGTGCATGCTTATAGAGGCATATTATGAATAATCAAGATATGCAATTGTGTAAATATCTTATTATGTGGCCTGATAGCTATGTATTCTCTTTATGTCATCGAATCATCTTGTTGCCACTCTATAATTCGGTGGGTACGGCGAGTGTCCGATACTCTGGCGAGGTGACCAGCACAGCTTCACCTCAATCTACAGTCGATAGTCATTCTAGATCATCACATATTTCTTCACTGCGGATGTGGTATCTGAGACCCAGCATTCGTCTGTACATAGCCGTCTGTGAGTGACTTGTAACTTAAGGATAATTTCTATATTTATTGCCCAAGTGTTCAATCAATATATGAGTACAGGGAGTGTACACTGATCAAATGCACCACTTTCAAGGTGTTTGGTGAATTCTATGTTAAGATATTACGAAGTTTGCCGAATGCCGACTATGCTAGTGATATTCTTCTTGCGAGGTCTGCTTTGAGATTGTCTTTTGAAATTGTTATTTTTTTTTTATCCAAGTATATATAATATATGTCTATCCCTTTAATGATGTTACTATCTATTTCAAAGATATTGTTATTATAATTTGTGAACTCATTGGTTATATATTTCGTTTTTGAAATGTTATTTTTCAATCCGATTCCTTTGGATTTGCTTTTAAGTTCTGCTAGCATTTCTTTTAGGTTTGCTTAGTTGGTGTTATTAGCACTATATCATCGGCAAAGCGCAAACGATTTAGGTACTCACCGTCTATCTTTATTCTCTTGTTATTCCAGTTGAGTTCTTTGAATATATTTTCACGCCGCCGCCGTCTGTTAGTGTTCTCTCTGAGAACCACCTGGAACGTTGCCTTGCTGTAGATTCTTTGGACGATTGCCATGTTCCTACTGTCGATTTGACAGTTACACAAAGCGTTTAAGACTGCTCATGTCTCAATTGAATCGAATGCCTTTTCGTAATCCAAATATTGATGGTGTACTTGTTTATTTTGTCTCTTAGCGTCCTCATCACCTGAAGATGATCCAAAGTGTTGAAGCCTTTTCTAAAGTCTGTCTGCTCCCGAGGCGGGTAGTGATCTAATTTATTGATTAATCAGTCCGATATTATTTTGGTGAAAAGTATATATAAAACCGAGAACAGGCATAAGCATCTATAATTGTTTAATTTGTTTTTGTCGCTTTTCTTATATAAGAGAACCATTAATGCATTGTTCCAGTTTGTCGGGATATTACCCTCTTGCAGACATTTGTTAACGAGATTTTCTAGCATTTCTGGTATTCGTTTTCATCCTAGTTGCAACATTTCAGTAATTAGGCCATCCTCGCCAGGTGCTTTTGTCATCTTGTCTGTCCGGCTCTTCTTCGAATCTTTTTGTACTCGTATTCTTTCCAATTCGGTTCTTCCTGGTAGTGGACCAGTATCACTTGAGTACATAATATTCTTCCACTACTCTCTTGATGTCATTAATTCGTGTAACCACGTTGTTTCCTTCGTTTTTTTTTGAGATTTATAATGTGGGCTCACTCTCCGTTTAGTGTTTTAAAGTTCTTTTTGACTTTTATTTTACTCTAGGGATTTTATGACTTTTCTGTTATTGTAATTTCTTGTGTCATTTCTAATTCTTTTAATAAGTGTTTTGTTGCTTTCATCAAGTTCGACTTCCTTATTTGGGTCGCCTCTTAGCTCTTTTCTAGGATATCCTTTGCGATTTTAATGTTCATTTCATCTAATGTTGTGTTTTTGAAATACTTACCCTTTCTCAGTTCGTCCTCATATATTAGGAAGGTAGCCAAAAATTCAACATTTCTTGATTCATAGTAAAGGTCCTGTTTTATAGCTTTAAGTGGCGTACTTATTAATCTTTCCTAACTTTAAATACGTTTGGTTCAGAACCTACATTGAAACCCAATTCATAAATGGCCCAGAGTGATTAACATGGATCCACGATACCCGACCCAAAGCAATGCTCATGGATGCTAGTTATTATATTATCTATGCAACAGCGGACTTGGAAGTCACTTTAGTGAAGTCCAAAATGCAGGTCTTCATACCAAAACCATCTCAGATAGAAACCAATTCGGATATATCAGAGGAAGTACCCTTGTTTCTTTTTATTTATTCAAAAAGTAGTGGAGCAACCCGTCCATCTCATGCAGGAACGTGTCAACGGAACTAGCCAACACCTATATTAATCTCTACGGAACATATAATGATATGATGATCCACACACTTGCGGGCACAACATAGCAGCGAAAACAATACACCAGGCATTAGCAGTTAAATTAAACCTATTATCAACAGAAACATAATATGAAAAATAATGGTTTAAAATTGTACCACGACATAACCATATACACTGATAAAACTAAACCACACAATAGAACAGATATTACATTAGTGGATAAATAAAAATCAGGGCCACATATCTAATAGACGTAGCGATACCAACAGATAACAATATCAGCAAAAAATTCACTGAAAAAAACAGAAAAGGATACCTTCTTAGCAACAGAACTGGAAAGAATCTGGAAACAAGAAAGGGTGCAAATCATGTCATAATCGGCATCACACATAAAACCTTCACGCAACATCTGAAATAACTTTAGCTGGAGACAGAGATACATAGTCATATAGAGAAAGCTATAATATTGAAGGTATGCAACATATTTCGAACTATTCTTACGCAATAAACGCAGTAGGTGGATTTGGTATACACCTGTCTGCCTAGGGAGAAACCAAAAAAAGCTCAAGAAAAAATGAAAGAGGATCATAATAATAACAATAATAATAAACCAATCAAATACAACTAGTATCTGTAATCTATCACCTACATTTTCACGCCGACTCCAAAAGCTGAAAGGTTTCTTCTTCTACTAGCTAGTCTACCGCGGCCTTACTATTTAGAGAGAAAATGTGTACATTTATCTATTGCAAGGAGATTCAAACTCGTGTCTTTCCAGAAAATTCTTCAGATCTTATTATTCGGTCTTTATATAAATGTTAGGCTAGAAGTAGGTTCTCAACAATAATGAGTCATGCATTTTAATTACACCAATGGAAAACATCCGACAATTAATAATTAATTAGTACCAATTTCATCCAGCGATAATACCATGTAAACATCATTATCATTAGACATTGTTTCGTAATTTAATCCTTTCATGGTTGGTCTGGTAAATAACACATAGTTGGGTATCATATGTCCAAAAACAGCATTTTTATTTAACATCTTGAAATTGTGAGAGTCAATACCACTATCAATCTAAAAAACATATAATTGCTTTCATAAAACATTTTTTATGTATTTTTCTATCAGTCATCGTATATTAGGGGTAGCTATACAGAGTTAAGAAACTTGAACCACTATTTACATAACCTGGAAGTAAATAATTGCGCAAGTTGGCACCTCAATGCATCTTCCAAAGGTATTTATAGGAGCTACCAAACACACACTTCTATGGGCCGATGGAAAGCCCGGATCATGTTTCAACGTAGTAAGTGACACTGTGGTATGGAAGAGATGAAGGGGCATGATGAAAACAGATATGTCTTATATCAAAACTTAGCGTTTCTCGAAATATTGAAGGTTTTTGAATTACGAAACACTATTATTTTTTCCATGTATTTGCTTGCCTATTTAGATACCTGCTGCTACATGATGATAAAGCTTTATTTCTAAAGTTTCTTGGCGTTGATGTTTGAAGACTGTTTTACTGAGTCTTCTTTCTTTTCTGTTAATATTTTATAAAATGAGCTAAAATATATACTTTCTGACCTAAGTTAAATGTTCTGCATGTCCCCTTTAACCTCGTCACATTCTTCGCAAATTCTTTTCTGGCGCTCCAGTGCATTTATAATTGTTTCGCTCTCATTTTCATTTAAATTTCTTATTTCTTCGACAATTTTTCCTTGAAAGTCTTCAATATTGTTAGTTGTTCCTCGGTAGACTGTAATTTTCAAATAGCTCCAAAGGAAGGTATTGACGCATAATAATGTTAGAGCTAAAGTACAAATATGGGTTCAAATAAATAAGTTTCTCCAATTTTTCTCTTTTATATGAGTGTAAAAACAAAAACAAAAATTAGCGAATCTGCTAGTACTCGAGACACTCATGTGTAAACATATATATCGACATCGGCTGTGTGATTTAATGTATTGCTTCAATAGCGTTTAACGGGATAATTTTTTAAAGCCTTCGGTAATTTGTATGCTTCACAAATATTTGAGCAGCCCTCGTAAAGAGTGTATTACGTCTTCGTGATGCCTGAATATAGGCAACCACTTATTTGGAATTGGTTACCTATATTCTGGCGTTAGAAAGAACACGTTTTAAAAGGAAACGCTAAAGTACTTGCGCACTAATCACTGTGCATGGATTATGATCACATATCACATCCCCTTACACACTTCGGTCCATTTTCCCGAGATTTACCCGCATACCGCCGCGTAAGATGTTTACACATCAAAAGTCTTTTTAACCTTATGTATGGATTTGAAGTTCTAAGAATCGTCTTTTATTCTTCCTGTGTTCTTTTATGAACTGTTTTTGTGGTTATCCCTGTCTTCTCTGCATACATCTTTTAATATGATGTAACGAATATAAAGCAACATTATTTTTTCTTCAAACGTCAGTAAATCCGTCATTACTCGACTGTGTAGGCGGCCGTGAAGTTTCGTTTTTCCTCCGCCGGAGCTTTACTTTTCACTTTTCCGCCGGCGGAGTTGAAAGTGTTGTCATAGCAACATAGATATAATACAAACAGACAACAAAGTAAGCGTCAACATCTCAAGATTTATTAAACTACAATTTGTGTTTATCACTCAATTTGTGACTGCATTTCTAAAAATCACTAATTTAGGAACAAATTGGTTATTATTTAATCGAACTTACTCAATAACTGCTTATCAATACGGAATTAAAACGCAATCGAAGATGCAATCTTAAAAATTTTATTATTGTTGACAGTGTCCACTGACAGCTTTATGTCACATTATATTCACCGACACCGGTCTAAGCAAGGCCACCTACGACCATGGTCTAAGCCGCCTTGCGAACCCATTTATCTTTAATAATAATTAGATATTATTACTATTAAAAAGAGATGTTTTTGCATTAATTTGTCGACATTTGAAGAAAAAACAGCATATTTTATTTGGAGGAAAAGTTACTTTTCATGGCTTGCTCTCTATTACCAGCCTCACTCCGTTCGGCTGTTAAACACGAGCGCGCCATGAAAAGTATCACTTTTCCTCCATATAAAATAATATACTATTATCAATTTCGGTTTTTACGGCAACAACTTTTTGAGACATAAGTTTCATGTATTCAGTATTCCTAGCTCTGGATGGAAATTTTAATTTGTAAATCGTACTTGTCCCAATTTTTAAAGCTTCCGAACATTTCATAATAATTGCTTTCATGTCGTGTTTTTGAAAATACTCTACTACATTTAAAATGAGTTTTTTTTTGGAAAAATATGTACCTAATTCTTCTCATTTTGACGACCGGTCTACAATATTATATGACAATTAGAAGTTTAACAGTCTTCTTGTTGAACTATGATATAAAATGCGATCACTCCTTTTTGGTAATTTTTTGTTTCAGTTTATTTTAGTAACATAAATAAGGACATAATTTTCTTTAAAACCCTCAATATTTCGAAAACCGTTAAGTTTTGATACATAATATATTCTACAAAAAATATACAGGATTTAAAAGAAAATTTAAAATCATTAAGAGGTGCGGTATATTACATTAAAAACAAAGTTGGCATGTACCTTGCTTTTTGAAACACCATGTATATATTAAAACAAAAGCATGTGTGAAAGCAAATGAAATGAAACAACTTTTGCCCGGAATATAGCTTTTTTTTATCTATTTAATAATAGTGATATCTCCATTTAATGAGTTATTTGGATCAGCCTGTGCACATCTTGATACCTTGGCATGTACTTACCGGCATGAAATACGTATTCGCCCCTTCCATCTGGTACAAATGCGCAATTCTGTGTTCCTTTATTTTATAAAAAAAACTTGCCACAGATATATTTTCGCCCAGTTGCCATTTTTCTGTTACCTCCATAAAGTCGTAAGCGGTATGAGGAAATTTCGGATTCCGAATTATTGGATCTAATATACCATCTATCACATGAAGCATCTAAAAGATAAACATATTATATTGGCGTACACAAAGCTTTTGATGTGAGTAATGTATTTCTAAATAAACTGCTTAACAATCAATTGAACTGATCCGCACTAAACATCGATATATGATGAAATCAATGAATATACATTTTAATCTTCCTAATACTGAATGACTTTGTGCACCGTAAAGTACTAACCGATGTCATTCTGTACCCCAGCTTATTTTTCGTACGTATTGTACCACAAACTTAGTTGGGCTTCGGAACATTTTGCAAATGCATTACAACACACTTTTATCCACAATGCCGAAACAGAATATTAGATTTGCGAGGTTTTGATTCGCAATCCAATTGGTGTTTATGAACCGCTATTCACAAATTTTGTTTTCTTCGTCGAAGGACAAAATGTAATAATAGGCTCAAATTCGCTTTTACTTATTTGCCGTGAATAGTTTCGGCGGTAGGATCCTTGTGAAACATCGTTGAATAATAATACTAGGGATAATTAGTACACTGCTTTTAGATGTTTCAAAATAATTTAATGAGATATTTTTCTCTACATATGTTTCGGCCTGATGAGGCCTTTATCAAGAGTAGTTGTATACTAAAATCTGAAATTGTTATACCATACTAAACCGCCTGACTGTATTTTGTTTTTATTG